>CAUYQV010064895.1:0-15296 GCA_963574575.1 Galagoides demidoff
GTATCTCCAACTAAAAAAACACACAACAAACAATCACCCACTTGAGCCCGCCCCCAGTTCAGCACGCGGGGGGGGGGGAGTTGTTTGTTTTCTGAGATAGGGTCTTGCTTTGTCATCCCAGCTAGAATACAGTGGCATTATCAGAGCTCACAGCAACATCAAACTCCTGAGCTCAAGTGATCTTCCTGCCTCGGTCCCCCAAGTAGCTGGGACCACAGGTGTGTGCCACTACACCTGGATAATTTTTGTATTTTTTGTAGAGACAAGGTCTTGCTTTTGCTTGAACTCCTGACCTCAAGCTATCCTTGTACCTCAGCCTTCCAAAGAGCTAGGAGTACAGGCAGGGGCCTCCACACCCAGCTTGACAGGTACTATTTTAAAAGAATATGCTTTAGTATTCTTTTCTCCTTTCTCTGGGATTTTGCTCATCAATTATCATCTTCTCTTTTACTTCTCATCTCAGCTTTACGAACATGTCTCAACCCCTTGTATCTAAAAATAAAAGCAAGCAAAAAATTTCCTCTGTCCTGTGCCAATGCAAGCTAGTGACCACTTCCTCTCATCACATAATTTTTCCAAAGGTTGATTTGTCCCCATTGCTTCTGTAACCTCTCTTACCCACTCCTTGGGCCCTCACAGTGTCATTCCCACTCTAAATCACTAGCATGTCAGTCAGTGTGCCATAGAAAAACCTGGCCACATGAACTCGGGAAAAGCCGAGTTATGTGAAGAAAGCAGCACTTTGGAATTTTCAGGTTTGTAATGTACATTGTGACTTTTTTTGGAGGTGTACAGAAATAAAGTAATACTTTCTGAATTTATTTTACTACATTTTGGAAAATGGCATGCACAGAAATAATAATAGATAGCATAAATAATGAGTAAGAAGTCTTCTGTATTAAATATTTACCAAGTGTCTACTATGGGTCAGATACTATTCTGTGTAAGTAGGATATGACAGTAAACAAATAAAGACTCCTGCCTAATGAGTTTTCTACATTTAGCATGAGAAAAAACATAAGAAGTACATAAAATGAATAGACTAATTAACAATTTAGTGTGTCAAAGGCGATAGCTACTGTGGGGAAAAATACTGGAGAGGTCAAGGGGATCAGGAGTGGGGGGGAGCAGCATGGAAAGGACAAAAGGGTTGAAATCTTCAATACTGAACAAAGATTGGAATATTGATACACCTGGATGTGGTGGGAGGAGCATTCCAGCAAAGGCCCTGAGGCAGAGGCATGCTTGGCAAGAATACCAAGCAAGCCAGTGTATTCTAGTGGCATGGGCAAGGGGGAGGACGGTACAGAATCACAGAAAGTGAGGTGATGCCAGAGGGGACTGGCACAGGGAGGCCATCATGAAAGTCCTTTTATCAGCTCAGCGCCTATAGCTTAAGTGGTTAAGACGCTGGCCACATACACGAGAGCTGGAGGGTTTGAATCCAGCCCGGGCCTGCCAAACGACAATGGCAACTACAACCAAAAAATAGCCGGGGTTGTGGTGGGCACTTGTAGTCCCAGCTTCTTGGGAGGTTGAGGCAGGAGAATCACTTAAGCCCAGGAATTGGAGGTTGCTGTGAGCTGTGATGCCACAGCACTCTACCCAGGGTGAGAGCTTGAGGCTCTGTCTCAAAAAGAAAGAAAAGAAAAGAAAAGAAAGTCCTTATAGGCTTTCTGAGGACTTTGGCTTTTACTGTAAGTGTAATAAGGAGTCACTGCAGGGTTTTAAGGGGAGGAATGTCCTGATCAAACTTCAAAACCCAGTGCTTCCTAGCAGACCTCCCAGCAAATTATCATTTCTGACCTAAGGATTTGCTCTACTTTAAGCTCTTTTGCTGATTTGCTTATTCGCAGCAGACACTCATTACAAGTGCTTGTAGTTCAGCCCTGACCAGTCTTGTCTTCACTCAAAGGGCTTCCTCCCCGCTAATTTCATTTTATATGCAAAGTAAACATGTATTATTATCAAATTTTAGGGAAACAAATAGTTGTAACAATAAATAATATCATGTCTCATTTGTTGCCATTATTGTTACCACTTGAGATGAATCTTATAATGCCAAATTAACTTTACATATAGGTGGGGCTCCCACCAAACCCAGAAAGGTATTGCTAACACTCTTAGTACCCCAAGGCACATCAGCAAATTTTCTGCAATACCAACCACTGAACAAAGATTGCACAAAAGAGACTCCTTCTGCCTTCTCTAAACCTAAACATTTCTTTGAGGAGTGTTTAACTAAAGAGATCCAATTACCTTACAGTCCACTGAACTCATCTCCAATTGCCTTGGCAGCATTACTCACCCTTGCTGCTGTAATTTTTCTACTGGTCAGCCTTTTCCTCTCTGCTCATCTGGGGTACACTCAAGGCTTACCATAGGCCTATTGATTAGACTCTCTGACGTTGGGTCCCAGAAATTTATTTTGCTTTGTTTTCTTCTGAAAGTGCTCCAGGGAATTCTAGTGATTACTTAGTTCTGACTACTTCAGATCTGTGTGCTAAACTTCAAGTTCCTTAAGCTTAATGTGGAAAGTCCCTCACCTCTGCCCACCTCTATCATTGCATCCCCTACCACCTCCCAGTTCCTGACTTAACCCTTTACAATTTTGAATTGGCAACAGCTCACATGGCTGGATATGCCACTTCTCTCCACCAGGCCCTTGTCTAGAAACCCCTCCACATGCCTTGACTACCAAACAGAGTATTTTCCCTCCAAAATTCAGCTCTACTGTCTACTTCCATAAAGCCTATCCTGATGACCTCATCTCCACCCCTTTGTGTTCTGACTGTGACCTGTTCATGTGCTGTCAGCACACGGTGTACAAATTCCCTGGCTCTCCCCTGCTCGAGTGTGATCTACCCGAAGGCAGGCTCTGTGTCCTCTTCACCTTAGTAGTCAACAACTGATCTAGAGCTGAATTGGATTAGAGTAGACTGGCTTTATGGAAGCAATAGAATCCCTTATCAAACAGTTCAAGTCTCCTTTATACAAGCACCTTGATATTACTATATTCAGCCAGGCTGCTGTGTGTTTTATCACTCAGCCTGGCCCTGAAGGACCAGGGAGATTTTCTCTCAGTATTTAACACAGTACATACTAATTATTCTCCTTAAGAAAGCAGGTCCTAAAGCCATGTGACAAGGGAGATAGAGATCCAGAAGGATGCTGCTATAAGCCGAGGAGCTCCAAGGATAGCTGACCACCATTAGAAGCTAGGAAGAGGCAGGAAGAATTCTCCACACATGTCAGAGAGACTATGGCCTTACTGATACCTTGATTTGGATTTCATGCCTTTATAACTATGAGAAAATTAATTCCCACTGTTTTTTAAGACAGAAAGCAGGTCCCTATAAATAGGAAAACAAATTTTACCTGTATTTGCAACAAACTTGAAGGGCACTAGAGTCTAAGAAAAAAGGATCCCAAACTGAGACCCTCCCTGACCTCCTGTGTTTGCAGACACTTGCCTTCCCTCATGCCCCTGCTTGTCTCTTTCCTTCTTTTCTTTTCTTTCTTTCTTTCCTTTTCTTTCATCTTTCTGTCTTTTTTCCTTTGAGATAGTCTCACTCTGTCACCCTGAGTAGAGTGCTGGGGCATCATCATAGCTCACGGCAACTTCAAACTCTTGGGTTCAAGTGATCCTCTTGCCTCAGTCTCCTGAGTAGCCGGGGGACTACAGGTACCAGCCACTATGCTCAGTCAGTTTTTCTACTTTTAGTAGAGATGAAGTCTCACTCTTCCTCTGGCTGGTCTCAAACTCCAGAGCTCAAGCAATCCACCTGCCTTGTTATCCCAGAGTGCTAGGATTCCAGGCGTGAGCCCCCACACCCGGCCTGCATGCTTTCACTTCCCATCCCAGCTAACACAGGACCACATTTGCTGCAGATTGCTGCCTTCCCTCCTTCTGCTTTTATCCTGAAGCCCATAACCAACTCTCCCAATTTAGTGCCATCAGTCAATAAAAGCATCACAGATTATATAAGAACTCAGCCACCTACTAAACATACAAGAGACTGAAGGTTTGTAGTCCCTGCCCCAAATCTACATATTGAAATCCTAGCCTGGAGTGTGATGGTGTTAGGAGCTGGAGGCCTTTGGGAAGGATTTAGGCCATGCTGGTGGCGCCTCATAAATGGACTAGTGTCCTTGTATAAGGGACCTCGGAGAGCCACTATGTGAGGATGGATACAAAGAGAAGTTTGCAACCCGGAAGTGAGCCCTGATCCTGACCCTGCTGGCTCTCCAATCTCAGACTTCCAGAACCGTGACAACTAAATTTCTGTAGTTGACAAGCCACCCCGTCTGTGGCACTTTGACGACCTCATCTCCACCCCTCTGTATTCTGACTGTGACTTGTTCACGTGCTGTCAGCATACGGTGTGCAAATTCCCTTCAGCAGGCTGAACTAAGGGAAGGACCCTGAATCTGTGTGTACTGAGCCCTGCAGGTGATTCTGCTGCACGGACCTGGAGGAAAGCAGTGAGGAAACTAACATCTAGATTTCCCACTGGTGATGTTGAGTCATCTCTTTATTTTTATTTTAAACACATCCTCCCTCTACCACCTCTCAAAAGGAAGACTCTAACAACAGCTCAGCAGCAACCTCAGAAGGACCTGAGGTACAGCCACCGTTTCAGTGTAAGGCAGAACATTCAGGGCCCCCTTTCAGTGTGTGCACTTCGGACCCTGACTTTTTGTTCCGCCTTACATTTTGTGGCCCTCACATGATGGCCACAGGTAATCTCCAAGTTTTGACAGCCATGAGCATTTAGTAGCTGCTCAGAGATGGCACTGCCAGACTGACATGATTACAATATGTTTTAGGAGGCTCTTTTTGGCTCCTGTTTGCCCGTCTTTTGTTCTCCACTTCCTCACCAGATGGGGTCACATATTCTCCAATTTTTATGCGAGCCACAACACATTAGTCTGCGCAGCTGGGGAGCTGGATGGAGGTCTTTCTGGACAGAACCCAGCAGTATTTTACCAGAAGCCAGAGATTTCCTCTCAGCCTGGAGGCCAACGAAATAGGAAGCAGCTCAATTTTTTTGCCAAGAACCCTTTATCATGGGTTAGCAAGACGCCCAGACAGTGTGAGGCTTTGGGGCCTATGGGGAATGGAGACCACACAGGAAATGTGGAGTGAGGGCTTCAGGATAAGGAGTTCGGTGGCTGCTTTTCTCAACAAGGAAGAAAACCTTTTTTAATTGAACACATACTACTTCTCAGGATTTTATATATACAACTTTGTCTAATCCTTACACCACCACTGTGGCGTTACTGTTATTATTTCTACTTGTACAAAGACAAACATATAGGAAACAAATTGAACAGCTTGCCTGAAACCACACAGCTAATAAACTGAGACTGGCGCTCTGTCACCCGGCCTTGCCCTTCCAGGGTGCCTCTGCCAAACACGCTGCACAGAAATGCCAGGCTTGGCTTGTTTCTGCTACTACACTGCGTTTCTTGGTGCAAATGTGAAAAGCGAAAGCAGTTTTTTTAAAAAGAAACTAGTATGAATGTGTGTTGGGTCTTAAGAGTTGATTCCTGGGATACTTTATAAAAATCAAAAGCGTAAGCAAGGAAGAACTTTGAAGGGAAACTTAAAGGCAGTGGCATCAGAGAGGACACTTACCCTCTTGGATCTGTTTTCCCCTCGCTCTCCTGCTCTCCATCAAGAACTTTCACCAGCTCTCCAGGTGGGCTGGCTGAGTCTAATGCCACATCTAACTTCTTTATCGGAACTTTGCCCTCCACCCTCGACTGTTTCAGTTCTTTCTCTCACTCTCCACCCTTGGTTCCCGCCAAGGTGTGAATAACCCATTTGAGATGGAGAGAGTACCTGCTTTCTGACAATACTGAGCCTTTTAAAATCTTTGCCATTATAATAGTAAAAATAAAAATCTCATTATTTTAATTTGCATACCCTTAACGGATGCTGAGGTTGAATATACACATATTAAACTTTTTTCATTGTATATTGCCCATCATGTTTCTCACTAACCTTCTTTTGAAGAGTAATGCTTTTGATGTATTAGAACTTCGTATTGACCAAGGATATTAATTCCCTATCATATATATAAGAAAATACTTTGTCCCAATTTGTCTTTGGGCTTTCATTGTTTTTGCCAACACATTTCACAGGAATTTTCATTTTATGTGGTATACTCATGGTCATTCTTGGGATGACCTTCTCCATATTAAGCTTTTAAAAATATTTATTCATACCTTTTTATTATGTTTTTATGCCTCACTTTTTACATTTAATCTATCTGAAATTAATTTTGGTATAAAATATAGCATAAGATTCTAAAGTTAGGCTCAGCGCCTGTGGCTCAATTGGCTAAGGCGCCAGCCACATACACCTAAGGTGGCAGGTTCGAATCCTCAGCCCGGCCCGCCAAACAACAATGATGGCTGCAACCCCCAAAATGGCCGGGTGTTGTGGCGGGCGCCTGTAGTCCCAACTACTCAGGAGGCTGAGGCGGGAAACTCGCTTGAGCCCAGGAGTTGGAGGTTGCTGTGAGCTGTGATGCCATGGCACTCTACCCAGGGGGATAGCTTGAGGCTCCGTCTCAAAAAAAAAAAATTCTAAAGTTAAATTTCCATCTCCACTGGCTACCCAGTTGTTCTAACACCATTTATTGAACAAGACCTTGTCTTCTCGCTGAGTCTAAGTACCACCTTTGTCATATGCTCAATCTTCACATGCACTTTAGACTCTTTTTAGGTTAGAACCTTTCCACTAATCTATCTATTCTTCTGCCAAAATAACAATGGTTAAACTTCTGTAATTATTATTTTTTTGAGACAGAGTTTCACTATATCACCCTCAGTAGAGTGCCATGGCATCCCAGCTCATAGCAACCTCAAACTCTTGGGCTTGAACAATTCTCTTGCCTCAGCCTCCCAAGTTGCTGAGACTACAGGCACATGCCACAAGGCCCAGCTATTTTTTGTTGCAGTTGTCATTGTCGTTTGGCTGGCCCAGGCCCGGTTCAAACCCTCCAACTTTGGTGTATGTGGCTGGCTCTGTAACCACTGTGCTATGGGTGTAATTTTATAATACATTTTAATATCTGGTAGAGGTATCTCAATCCCTCTTCATTAATATTTTTCAGGGTTGTTTTTGTTGCTGTTGTTTTGAGACAGGGTCTTGCTCTGTTGCCTGAGCTAGAACGAAGTGCCATCATCATAGTTCAATGCAACCTCAAACTCATAGGCTCAAGCCAACCTCCTCCCTTAGCCTCTTAAGCAGCTAGAACTACAGGTACATACCATCACACCAGGCTAATTTTTAATTTTTTTGTAGAGGTAGATCTCTCTTTTGCTCAGGCTGGCCTTGACCTCTGGCTTCAAGCAACCTTCCCATCTTTGCCTCCCAAAGTGCTAAGATTACAGGCATGAGCCATCCTGCCCACCTTTTATTTTTCAACTACATTTGAACTGCTATTGAACATTTGCTCTTTAGAATTATTTTGTCAAAGCATGACTTTTCAACTTATTGTTCTAGACATACCTGAGTTCATATTTCTAGTGATTATTCTTTCCAATATTCAATAATTATTAACTAGTAGCTACTGTTAACCTGGCATTGTGCTAAGAACCAGAGATATAAAAAGAAATTTGACCCAATTCTTGCACTCAGAGGCTTATGATCACACATAGGAAGAGAACATCAATCAATAGGTATATTAAATCCCGATCTCTGCTGTGGGGGAAGACCAACTGGGTAGAGTATAAAGAAGAAAGGGCAAAAATGAAAATAGCAAGAGGTCTCTTGTGCCAGGCAGGTGGACTAATAGAGGCCCCATGCTCACTGCAATGTTAGCACTGTATGAATCAGAGCTCTCCAGAGCCAAGAGGAGGGGTGTGTGTGTGTGGAGAGAGAGAGAGAGAGAGAGAGAGAGAGAGAGAGACTAAGAAAGAATGGGATTTATTGTAAGGAATTGGCTCACTCAACTGTGGAGGCTGAAAAGTCTCCACAGCTGGAGACCCAGGAAAGCCAGTAGTATAAATTCCAATCTGAGTTCAAATGCCTGAGAATCAGGAGTGTTGATGGTATAAGTACCACCTAGGGAAGAAGACTGATGTTTCTGCTCCATCAGGCAGAGAGAGAGAAAGAAAGAGAGAGAAATTAACTTTCCTCCACCTTTTTGTTCTATGATTTGAGCCTTGAATGGGTTGAAAGATGGCCACCCACACTGGAGAGGTATATCTGCTTTTGTCAATCCATCCATTCAAATGCTAATCTCTCCCAGAAACACTCTCTCTGACTCACCCAGAAAGAATGTTAACCAGCTATCTGGGCATCCTGGGGCCAAGTCAAGTTAACACATTGAATCAACCATCACAAGGATATGTTTGAGGAATATAAAACTCAAGTCTACATCCTGTCTTAACTCTACAGTCCCAGTTTCCCTTCCCCATTCTGAAAGTTCCATTCAGATTATGTCTCACATGCTGGCAATACTGCAGAAATCTCTCCTGCTGTGCCACTTTTTATATCTTTCAAAACAGTGTCTGCCTGTTTCATATCATGTCCTAACCCCCTTCATAGACTTGTGAGGTAGGCAAATATAAATTTTATTTGAAAGAAGTATAAATGGATTCTTTAAGGCTAACATATAAGTTAAGTGATTCATCGAAAGTGTTTGGTAACAGAACCAAGACTAGAAGTTAAGTCTCAGATTCTCAGATTCTATCAGTCTCAGTCTCAGTCTCTGTCATACCCCACGGTCCACCAAGGAAGCCCAGTCTCTTTCTCTTTAGAGACGTTCTAACAGTACTACTCAACTTTTCTGTCATGTACAATGGTATTTCTATAAGAAGATATGGCTGGAATTCCGTTATACCTCTCTTCTGCCCCTCACCTCTGGCCACTGTAATGAAGCAGGGTAAGGGGGGCAGGATTATCATTATAGCCATCTATCTAAAGCATACCTGTTTAGGGCAGGGATCTGGATGGAGATGAAAGAAGTAGAACCGAGAGAACTTGGTCCTCTTTAGGACAAGGGTCCAAGGGTTGTGGCTGGCAGGATTTCCCACTAATTAATCTCCAGAGGCACCTCCCAGCTGCATCCCCACTCACCCCAGCCCAGCCACTTCCTTTTCCACCACCACCATTGGTAGCTTCTGAACAGAATTTCTCTCCTCTCTAGGCCACTGAAGAACAGAATTCATACTCAGCACTATGCAGATACATCTTTTTTTTTTTTTGAGACAATCTCACTCTGTCACCCTAGGTAGAGTTCCAGTGATCCTCCTGCCTCAATCTCCCAAGTAGCTGGGACTATAGATGCCCACCACCAAACCCAGGTAATTTTTTTTTTCCCTTTTGTAAAGATGTTCTTTTATTACTTATCTATTTTTGTGTGTCTGTAATGTCACATAAACAATAAAAGCGCAGATCTAAAAAGTTTTTTACATTTGCTAAATAACTTCATTTTGGAAGACAGAACACCTGCCAGAGGAAACAATCGGGAAGAAGTTAATTTTGTGACATATTCACATCCTCACTTCCAGTGTCGTCGACCACGCGTGGGTCTTTTCTCCTAATATAGTTCTTCCATGCTAAGGCAAGCTGCAGAGGAGACATAAATAAAGCTAGCCTGATACAGAAAATATCTGAAGTTAGTGGGACTTGAGGAACTGTGGCCACATGAATAGTCTGGTGCATTCACTTAAATTGATTACCAGGTAATTTTTTTTATTACCTCAAGAGTATGAGCTCACAGCAACCTCAAACTCTTTGGGCTTGAACAATCCTCTTGCCTTAGCCACCTGAGTAGCTGTGACTAAAGGCACCTACCACAATACCCAGCTAGTTTCTTTTATTATTATTACTTTTTTTTTTTTTTTTAGTAGAGATGGAAGTGGGTCTTCAGTCTTGCTTAGCCTGGTCTTGAACTCCTGAGCTCAAGAAATCTACCTGCCTTGGCCTCCCCAAATGCTAAGATTAAAGGCATGAGCCATCATGCCTGGCCTAATTTTTCTATTTTTAGTAGAAAGGGGTTTCACTCTTTCTCCAAGTCATCTCCAATTCCTGAGCTCAAGCAATCCACTGCCTCAGCCTCCCAGAGTGCTAGGATTACAGATGTGAGCCACAGTGCCAGGCCTTCAGACACACCTTTTATACACATACACACACACTTGTAAGCACACACCTCTTCAAGGTATTTTTAGGTGTTAAGGGTTTGTACTGCTAAATAGCAGCAGAGAAAGGACAGAAACTCTAAAAGCAAAAAGCTCCATGCTGCTCTCCCCTCTCAGGTTATTTCATGTAAATATTACCAAGAAGAAGGGAAGATGTTTCCCCCAATCCCCACCTTCCAATTTTCTTTGGAATTATCTGGGACAAAAGATTCAGCTGCATTTCTTGTTGACCTGAGTATTCATTTCTGGAGGTGAGACCTGAAGAAAGGTGGAGTGTGGAGTAAAAACTTCCACAGTGAGGAAGTGGGCTGGGTGCTGCTGAGTCTAACTGACATTAGCAGTGGCAGGACTGAGAACAACTGTAGGGAGCTTTCTTCCTGCTCCGCCCCCACCTCAGCTCATCGAGGACCAGTGGGAGGATGTGAAAAGCCAGAGGAGGAGGCAAAGAAAGGGTAAGAAAGAAGGGAAATCCTGTCCAGCCATTGGGAGGGAAGGGAAATTCCCACAGTGGACTCTGGGGTGGGGTTGGGGAGTGGAGAGGAGAGGGAACAGATGCAGTTAAGAGACCTGGGTAACTGAGCAAAATCAGGCCTGTAAAGCCAACTGCAAAGCTTGCTTCTACAAGTAATGTGCATACCATCTGTCTCTCCTTGCCGGTAGGAGCACTAATAAATGTTACATGTTGAAACTTTTGCACTAGGTTGTACATAAAAATTCCATATGCCAATTGACCGGACTACATGAACACATCTGTCAATAACAGGTCTCTTAGGCACAATTTAGGACATTCCAAGGCAGCTTTAAAACTGTTTCAGCCTCCAAATGGTATGAATTAACTCTCATAAGCCAAATCTATTCTCCCTGAGTAAAGGATTGGGCCAAATGTCCAAATAATTCAAGTCAAAAACACCCTTTTGCCTTCATTATAGAGAATATCAGTAGCAAGTTCTTTTTTCTAGACAAATCATGCTGCCAAATGACTCAGTGTTTGATGTTAGGTTGTTAGCATACGTTAATACGGTCAAATGACAAAATGCTTTATGTACTACAGGCTTGAAAGGGCCGTATTTTGCATTTTTATAACATTCTTTTATTCCAGTAACATTTACCATGTATGTTGATATATAAACTGATTAAGTCTCAGGTGCCAAGTGCATTCTATTTTGAAAACATCAGCATGTGTAACTCTCCAGGCAGCCTGTTTAGACCTCTTATCTGCCTGTCATGGGAGATGTGTGTAAAGGAGAAGGTAATGGTCCCTTTCAGGGTAAAGCTTAGATTTAAACGTCACATGCTCAATCTCAGCACACATGTTAACTCTACAGACTGAAAATTTTACTTCTTTTCCTCATATTCATTTTTTGTCCCTGTTCCTACTAACTTTTATGAAAATAAAATATTTTTAGAGAAAGAATGTATAAATGATGAATGAATGAATGAACACATTGGGTGATAGAATCCGGATCTGCAAATATTTCAACCTGATGGGATGATAGGAAGAGTTCAATAATGAAATGTAACAAGTGTGAATGCAAATCACACTTACATCTCAGGAAACAGAAACTGGATGGAGGAGGAGTTCGGCATACAAGCGGGATATGTGGAAAAAGGCTTAGCGATTTCTGTCTATTGTTCAATAGGCTTCAGAAAGTCACACAGGCTAACAACCCCTCCCATGCAATATTAGCTGGACTACTAGATACAAAACATGGGAGGGCACTCCTTTCTCTCTATTCTATGACAGACTATAATATTCAGATCCAGACACCTCATTTTCACAACAAGTTGGAGGGACTCAAACAGGGGAACTGGCCTAGTGAAAAAATAGGGCCCGCCCTTCAAGACTTCCTAATGCAGTGAAGTTGACATTGACACAGGAGATAAACAAGGAGTATAGAAGATCAGTACTGAAGCTGCGGTGGCTGTGCTTGGAGCATTTTCTCTCAATTGATTGTTTAGTCTCAAAGCTATATTACAAAAGTTAGCCTGGGCCTGCCTTTTGGCTGCCATTAGCTACCTTGAGTATATTGTCTACATTTGCTCCTCAGTGCTTCTTTGTATGACCTGAACTTTGAGAAATAAATAAAAATGGTCTGGATTATACTATATAATTCTATAAAAATTATTCAACCATCATTAAATATGTCAAGTGCTGAATGGAAAAAATGTCAATGACAGGTGAATAAATATCAAATATCTAGTTACATTAAAGCTATTTTCTCATGTCATGTAAAAGTTTAATGTTTAGTAAGTTAATTGTTGCCAAGTGTTTTACTTTGTTAAAAAAAAAGTTTTGAGTGATTTTTAAGAAATTGGTTATATTTTTATTATTCATTTATATAAAGTGCTTATTTGTATATAATTAAATGCATTATAATTATAAGTAAAAAAATTATATTGAAAGTTATTCGGAAAATACAGGTATAAAGTTAAGTTAAATACTAATGTTTTATGTTTTCAATTTAGCTAAAATTTTAACTTAAAATTTTATTTTATTGTTGGGCGGTGCCTTTGGCTCAGTGAGTAGGGCGTGGGCTCCGTATACTGAGGATGGTGGGTTCAAACCTGGCCCCGGCCAAACTGCAAGAAAAAAAATAGCCAGGTGTTATGGTGGGCACTTGTAGTCCCAGGTACTTGGGAGGCTGAGGCAAGAGAATCGCCTAAGCCCAGGAGTTGGAGGTTGCTGTGAGCTGTGACTCCACGGCACTCTACCAAGAGCCACATAGTGAGACTCTGTCTCTAAAAAGAAAAAAAAAATTTGTTTTATTGTTTTTAACCTTTGTACTTTTTTTTAAAGGTTCTGAATTTCTGATTTATTAAGCAGCATGAAAAAACAGGTTTAGGTTATATTACAGAAAGAACTCAAATGCTCATAAACAGCAAACAGGCTTGCCTGGGGGTGGGAAGGGGAGTTCTTCAGACTACTGCACAAAAAAACAAAGATTCCTCACCCTAAACAAAGTATTAAAGGGTACACGACAGTTTCCTTGTAAGAACTGAGACATCCTAACTAAATAAGGTGTCCACAATGACTACAAGACATGCTTAAGGGATAAGCATGTATTTGTAGGAAGCAAACAAGCTTTCCACAGAGAAGCCACTTTCACGAGATGATTAGGTGGACTTGGGTTCTGCATTTGTCACATTTTGTTTCGAATTTGGCAAATGAAGATACCATCGTTAGGGCTTGGTTCCCATAGCTCAGCAAGTAGGGCGCTGGCCACATACACTGAGGCTGGCAGGCTGGAGCCCAGCCCAGGCCTGCTAAACAACAATGACAACTGCAACAAAAAAATAGCTGGGTGTTGTGGTGGGTGCCCGTAGTCCCAGCTACTCAGAAGGCTGAGGCAAGAGAATCTCTTAAGCCCAAGAGTTTGAGGTTGCTGTAAGCTGTGACACCACAGCAATCTCCTGAGGGTGACATAGTGAGACTCTGTCTCAAAAAAAAGAAGAATAGATCATTTTCAGGATGTTCTGTGTCATCCATTTCATACATATAAGTTGATGCTATTGCAAGCTCAGTCCCATCATTACTGAAGGCAAGTGATGCAATGTTGGTGGCCTACCAATGGAACTGGCACAGTCACTTTTTGGTAAACGGATCCCAAATATTTACAAATCCATCAGAACCACCTGTGGCAAATGTACTGTGGATATTGTAAAAGGAAATGGCATTGACTGGGTAAATTGGCTCAATATTTTCTTTAAGTCTGTGACATTTGAAGGCATACTTTTTCTTGTGTGCCTCAGGGCTTGGGTCCAAGTATTCAACTGCCAATCGGCCTTCAAAAGAGCTCAATATATAACTCTGATTGTTTGGAAATGCTCTTATGCAGCAAGTCTGGTATTTTAGGCTGGACTCCCTGCACTGCTGCACAGGAGCCCATGTCCCCTAAGACCCACACCAATGCTCTGCGGCCCACCATTCCCACAATCAGCCAGTTTCCATACACAGAAAGGGCATACACCTTTTCGGGCTGAGAGAAAGTCCCAGCATCACAAGGAGTTCTGGGATCCCATAATTTAATTGTTTGATCCCAACTTCCAGTAACCATCACATTCACTTCTGGACAGTATTCAACACATCTGATAGGGGCATCGTGGATTCCAACAAGATTTTTTTGATCAGTGTTCAAATGCATTTTCAACTGATGAGCTAGTCTCCCCCTCCAGGCATGTGTTGGATTGTAGAATGCCCAGTCCAGGACGGCATCGGTGTGCTGATACTTGAGTAAGGTGACCAGACGTCCCACTTTTGGCAGGACAGCCCTGATTTTTAACAATTTATTCTGCGTCCCTATTTTTGGAAAGAATGCACAACAAGCTAGGGAACGCCAAATGGGAAGGGAATATACGAAAGGTTAATGTAACTCCATTTGGGAATGAAGAGGTTAATGTAACTTCATTTGGAAATGAAAAGGCTAATGTAAACTCCCTACTCCCCTCCTGGGCAAGGTCGCCCAGGTGGCCAGGTGGAATTGGTATCAGGAAACTGGCTCCCTCCCTTGCTTCTAGGCAAGGACGATTAGCTCAGAAGGAGCCAAACTATCTGGAACAAACAAGTACCTCCTCCTCTCTAGAGGGTCCCTAACCATAAACAGCTCAGCCAATGGCGGCCAGCCCACAAAACACTGATGAAATTCCTCTATGAGCTTCACTAAGGGGTCGCCCTTCCTCCAGCCACGCTGAAGGAAAGAGTGGCCCAGGCATATGCTTGCAAAATAAAGCTCTTTTTGTCTTTACGTGTGTGTGGTGGTCTCTCAGCGGCAATTCTGGTCCCAACACTGCCATGTGGCTATTTCACCAGGATATGAATTTTATATTATTTTTGTTAATTTTATAATGTTAAACTTTAATAATAACAAATAATTGTTGAGAACTGATTATTGAGAACTGCTTATCAAAGTTTGCATTGTTGATCAGTTGTTAGAATTCAACCACCATTGTTTGGACTTAATGAACAAAGGCATTTTTTGGCATTGGCAACCACGAAAACATTTTGTAACTGTCTCTCAGACGATATACATCATACTGCCTGCTAGTGCTAGTTAAACAAGTGATGTCAACAAATCAGCTTTTCAGATAATTTAGGTAAGTAATTTATTTATTTATTTCATGAATTTAACAGACAGGAC
>CAUYQV010064898.1:0-39569 GCA_963574575.1 Galagoides demidoff
AAAAAAAAAAAAAAAGGAGATGAGACACAGAGACAGAGACAAACAGAGAACACCACGTGACGACGGGGGTCCCAGATGGAAAGCTATGCCCATTAGCCAAGGAACTCTAAGGATTGCTTCAACTCCAGGGGCGAAGAGGAAGACTTGTCTGTTCCCACACTATTCTACGACACCAACAGTGTCAAGACTGTTCTGCCCTTCTACTTCCAAACTATACATAAAAGTTCAAAGCAAAAACCATGCTAACCCTTATCTGAAACAATTAATCCTTATCTTAATAAGCAATAATTAGCATAACCTATGACCAAAACAACATTTCTAATTTAAAAGTCAATCTCCTAAATCAATCACCCTAAACTATTCAAGATATACACTTTCAGGTTAAAGCTAAATGTATACAACAACAAGCATGAAAGACATGGAGTAAAGGTCACCTAGGACCTAAACCAGTGATTTTCAACTGGTATGCCCTGAAATTTTTTAAAGATTGTTAATTAAATTATTTTGGAAATAAGTACACAGCACAGTATCTTCCTTTTGTTTTTAACCTTTTGTGTGTGTGTGTGAGACAAGTCTTACTCTCTCACCCTGGGTAGACTGCCATGGCATCATAGCTCACAGCAACCTCAAACTCCTGGGCTTAAAAGATACTCTTTCAGCTCAGCACCTGTGGCTCAAGCACGTAAGGTGCCAGCCACATACACCTGAGCTGGCGGATTCGAATATAGCCCATGCCTGCCAAACAACAATGACGGCTACAAACCAAAAATAGCCGGGCTCTGTGGTGGGCACTTGTAATCTCAGCTACTTGGGAGGTGGAGACAGGAGAATTGCTTGAACCCAGGAGTGGGAGATTGCTGTGAGCTATAATATCACAGCACTCTACCAAGGGTGACAGCTTGAGGCTCTGTCTCAAAAAAAAAAAAAAAGAGATACTCTTGCCTTAACCTCCCAAATAGCTGGGACTATAGGTGCCTGCCACAACACCTGACTAATTTTTTAAATTTTAGTAGAGACGGGGTCTCACTCTTGCTCAGTTTTTACCTCTTTGTTGATCAACATAATTTAAGTGTGCTGTGTAAGTTTAACTACAGATTCGAGTGTGTCATGAGATAAAAAAGATTGAAAAACAGTGATCTTAACTGACCAGACCAGCTGTCTCATGTTGGGCCTAGCCTGACTGACTCCACCGTGTTCTCACTGGCATTTCTCCTGGGTTCCTTCTCAAGGACTGGCACAAGCACTGCCCTTGCCCATCCTGCTGTGCCCTCAAGTCCCACCCAGGCCCCTGCTTCAACACCTTCATCTCTAGCACCTGTCCGTGACTCTGCCCCCGGCCACATATCTGATCCAGCTGACCATCATCTTCACTTGCACTACCTAACTAGTCTCCCGGTTAACAGCAACCCTTCCTCTCTGACACCCATCCTCTCCCCTCTGCATCTGGCCTGGTCTCTCTACAATCCAAGTCTGACCTTGCTGTCCCCACATAAAACAACAGCATGCAGCTCACGTTCACTGAGGATTCACTTTGTCCCAGGAACTATGTTAAGTACTTTATGTGTATTAATTCTTGTAAAGTAAGTTTCAATAAAACTAATTGGTGTAAGATGGTGCCAGCACCCTGGGTTCCTACATAAGAAACTGAAACTCAACCCAACAAAACTGTAAAGTGAAACTTAAACCTAACCAATCTGAAACCACCAACTAATCACTAACTAGTGACCTCACGATCAAGAAAAAGCCAACTAACCTCTAACCAGGGACTTTCTGCTTGGCTTCCACAGACACCTTCTGAGAGTTTCCTCCTAGTACCCTGTCAGAGTTGTCCGGAGCTGTCTGATTGGTCAGCCACTGAATGTTCATATAAACTCATTGGAATTTTTTTTTTTTTTTTTTGGCCAGGGCTGGGTTTGAACCCGCCACCTCCGGCATATGGGGCCAGTGCCCTACCCTTTTGAGCCACAGGCGCTGCCCAGCTCATTAGAATTTAAATGTACCTAAGTTTACCTTTTAACATATGATAGGAATTACTGTAATCCTCATCTTGAAGATAAGAAAATGGAAGCTTATAAACCCTAAGTGACTTGTCCAAGATTTTACAACTAGTTAACCAGGGAACCAAAAAAATTCACAGATGGGAATGTGACATCAGAATCCACACTCATAACCCAGGAACCATGGGGAGGGATCAAGTGGCCACTCAGTAACTTTATCACTGGTCCTTGCACAGAATCCAATCTATAAGCAGAGTGACCACACCAATTGTCTAGGCTTTTGCCTGCTGCCCTAGCATCATTTGTTATGTAATCCCAGAAATATCATAGTGGATGATAAATGACATAGGCATCCTATTTAGAAGCCTGTTTGCAACACCCAGTGACATTCCAAGCATAGAGAATGGATTTTACTTCCTTGAAAAAACCACATCTACATCCCTCGGCAATCACACATGCAATTTCCACTTTCTTCAGATGGCTAACAATGCCTCACCCCTCAATTCTCAGCTCTTCTGACTTTCTCCAGCCAAACCCAATAATGTTCTCAACACACCATGAACACTTCATCCACCATCAAGATAGCAGCTCTATGGAAACGGCTTGTTTAACCACTTTGCCGCCCATCTGCATCCTTCTAACAAAGGACCTGGCACCAGGTTCCCCTTCAGGAATGAAGGACGTACTCCCACCTGCTAGGACTGCCGCCTCACGACCACCCTCAGCCATGTGCCCCTTTGAATTGCCTCTGCTGCAATGTCACATGCAAAGTGAAGCCCACGTGCAACGACTCGTCAGTGCAGAGACATACAGGCTCAGCCCCTTCTCCCAAACTCAGGACATCACTGCACTCACCCCTGCTGTGGAACCAGCTAGGCCCTTCATGGAAATTGTGTCACAGCTCAGGTCCCTCCATCTAGTCTGCTCCCTCCCCCGCCTTCCACAGGTACTGATGCCAAGAGCATGCCCCAGTAACATTCAGCACATTACTCTCAGCATCTGCTGTCCAGGGACCCTACCTGTGAAAGTAAGAGGTCAAGAAACACCTGGTTAATGAATGACCTTTGCACCCAACACACCACCAAAGCAGGCACATTGTTCTTGACATATATGACTCTGTAATGGCAAAGGTATGACTCTACAATGGAGAATCAGACTTTGGAGTTGATGGCAATATACTAGGAACTAGTAGTTTTTAATTCTAAAGCCATGTCAGATCTCTGCTAGTATAGGAAAATCTTAGAGATCATGAAGGCATGATTATAAACCACAGATACCTATGGGAAACCTCCACACAGGGGCCATAAAAAACCATCTTTTTTGACATCTTTCACAGTAGCACACACAGCCCCATCTCCACACTCCTGATAAGGACCTACCCCTATTTACAAAGCACGGTGGGACACAGAGCTGAGGAAGGCCTGGTCCCCACAGACATACACAGCATCCAGTCCAGGGAGGAATATAGAACGGACAGCAGCTAGCAGTCCAGGCAGGATGAAATAAGAAGTGTGCGCAAAGAAGACAGTGCCGTGGACGCACCAAGGACGACAGCTGGAAGGGGCATGTCGGAACTGAACTCCAAGGATGAATTTGACAATTCTTTCTAAAAATTTTATTTATTTATTTTTAAGAGATAGAGATCTTGCTTTCTCTCCCAGGCTGGGGTGTGGTGGTATGATCATAGCTCACCATAACCTCAAACTCTTCAGTCCTCCTACCTCAGCCTCCCGAAAAGCTGAGACTAATTTTTTTTTTCTTTTAAGAAACAGGGTCTTGGCTGGGAGGGGTGGCTCATGCCTATAACCCTAGCACTGTGGGAGGCCGAAGTGGGTGGATTGCTTGACCTCACAAGTTTGAGACTGGCCTGAACCAGAGAGAGACCTAGTCTCTAAAAATAGCTGGGGGTTGTTGTGGGCACCTGAAGTCCCAGCTACTTGAAAGGCTGAGGCAAGAGGATCTCTAGAGCCCAAGAGTTTGAGATTGCTGTGAGCAATAATGCCACAGCACCCTACTGAGGGTGACAAAGTGAGACTCTATCTCAAAAAAAAAAAAAGAGAGAGAGAGAGAGACAGGGTCTCATGATGTTGCCCAGGGTGGTCCGGAACTCTGGCCCTCAAGCAATCCTCCAGCTTTAGCCTTCCATAGTGCTGGGGTTATGGGCATGAGCCACTATGCCCCAGCTCCCAAATAGTTCTTGAGTCCCCTCTACTTCTACAACCCAGACACTGTCCTGAAGATTTACAGAACAGGAGAGGAGACAGATGTGTGCAGAACTCTAACTAGAATACATTACACCAAGTCTTACACAGCAGTGGAAACCAGCACTCCAGAATTTAGAAGAACAGTTTTGATAAATAGTAAGGAGAGGCAGCAGCCTGGCCAGAGGTGAAAATATTGAACGTCAAAGAATGTTGGGGCTTCGCTGACTAGCATTCCCCAGGATACATTTTGTAAACTTTAGCTTGAAAAAAACAGTTATCCAAGTGCCCATCAACCCGTACACCATGAAATACTATTCAAGGCATAAAAAGACATGGAGACTACGTCTTTTCTATTAACTGGGATAGAGGTGGAGAACATTTTCTTCAGTAAAGTATCATAAGAATGGAGAAGCAAGTATCCAATGTACTCAATACTAATATGAAGCCATCAGATGAACTAATCACACTCACACAAGAGAAAAACTTCACTGGGGGCAGGAGGGAAACGAGGGGAGGGAAGGGGATTGGTGTGCTCTCACCTAAAAGGGACCATGTGAGGGCACATGGCGCAACTCCTGCATGAGGGGACAGCTACAACAGGGAACTCAGCTGACAAATGCTAACGCTGCAACCTAACCATTTGTGCCCTCGCATTAATCTCAAATAAAAGGAAAAAATGGGTGTCCCATGAGAAACGGTTTTCACACTCAGAATGCTGGGCTAAAGCAAGCCACAGTGGATGCTCTGACTGTTTACTAGAATGCTTTCC
This sequence comes from Galagoides demidoff, assembly GCA_963574575.1. NCBI lineage: Eukaryota > Metazoa > Chordata > Mammalia > Primates > Galagidae > Galagoides > Galagoides demidoff. Next base: position 4,971 of record CAUYQV010064898.1, read on the forward strand.
TCCTCCTCCTGCCCAGCAGAACTCTGACTCTGTCCAGGAATCTGTACCTCTGTCACAAAGGTTTCCTGACACGGAGGAAGGGTACCTCCAGCTCCAGAAGGGGTCTTGATGGACCTGAGTCAGTCATTGTCACCCTGCCTTCTTGGACCAAATTAGCCCACCTCACCTCCTCCCCCCAGCTAGTGTTAACAGTCCGTAATAAATTGGCTCGGTGCCCGTAGCTCAGTGGTTAGAGTGCTGGCCACACACAAGGTGGGGTGGAGGGCTGATGGGTTTGAACCTGGCCCAGCCCTGCTAAACAACAATGACAAACATTAACAAAAAAGTGAAATAAAATAGCCAGGTGTTGTGGCAGGCACCTATAGCCCCAGCTACTTGGGAGGCTGAGGCAAGAGAATCACTTAAGCCCAAGAGTTAGAGGTTGCTGTGACCTGTGGTTGCTGCAGCACTCTACCCAGGGTGACATAGTGAGACTCTGTCTCCAAAAAAACAAAACCAGTCAATAATAAACATGTGAAATAAACTGGCTGAGAGTAGAGGAAAGGGTTCTCATCCCATGATGGGGACCATCTGGTCGACTCTTCTCTCCCTCGGATCTGGTTTGTCAACATGGAAGCAAATGGCCTTCATTGCTGCGAACACCTGTATTTTCATCTTGAAGAAAGCAGATGCCTCGATCGCGTGGCACCTGGACTCTCCCTGTCTTTGGAAGTCCTGTCATCTGAAATAGTTTCCTTGTTGTTTAAGCCACTTTGTATTATGACATCTGTTATCATAACCAAAAGCTATCCAAAAGATACAAATGGTCACAGATTTCCTTTATTGCAGAAGTTCTTAGAATTTTAAATACAAATATACATTGTAAATTTCTAAGATAAATTTATGTTATGCAACATTTCCCATAACCCTAGAATTCCCACACACACACAGGGAAAAAACTTGATAAAGAAGGAAAATAACATTCTTGAGTGCATGTATTCAAAAATACAGTCTGGCCTGCGTTGCAGGAAGTCAGCAAGAAGAGATAAGGCCAGAATACAAGGAAGGGGGTCCCAGCTAGAGACACAAACTCTAACTAAGATACAGAAATTTAAAAAAGAAATAGATGAAATGCAATTCAGGGATAAATTCATAGTAAGTAACTGGATCTACAAGGGCTGAAAAATGGCTAAATCAGTAGAAGACTGGCAAAATCATCAAGGTGGGGTCTTGGAGGCTACTGATTAGAGAGCCCAGGCAGCATCTGGAAATGGGGAACAGCTTCATCCCTTCTCTGTCCCTTGGGTAAGAGCCTCTGATTTTCCTTTTGCAAACTGCCTCTCCCCCAACTGCTGTCTTTATGAACTGTCAATCACCAGAACATCCTCTCCTCCCACAGCCCCTAAGGGATGGCCAAACTTAACCAATTAGGCTGCCAGCTGTGAATCACTTGAGTGACCCACTAACAGAAAACAAATGGGAGGCACCTCTGGTGCTGGTGGCCTCTGAAGAGGCTGTCCTGACAGCCTGCAGAGAGGGACACACTGTGGTCCTCCCAGGAAGCACTGTCCAGCTCTCCTTTGATTTTGCAAGCCACCCCCACTGCCATTCCCCAAACTTTTTTTTTTTTTTTTTTTTTTTGCTAAAATTAGCCAGAGTCTATATCTGCTACTGCAACCAAAGAACCTTCACTGACCATGGGAGAATCACTAGTCTCCAGCTACATGTCACGCAGACCAGGTTTCAAAGTATTATTATGTCTTTAAAATTAGTAGCAATGACCCAAAAGGCTACAAGCATATCATTTCTTAATAGCAAACGATTTTATTCTATAAAACAAGATCTGATGTCATGTTCATCCCAGAGCACTGAAGATAAGAGGTTTCCCGTGTTTGAAAGCAAGGCCCAAGAAACTTGAAACACATTTGTATTTAGACCTTCAAAGGCTCCAGAGTTAAAATATCACTGTAAGAAATTCTAATGACAATTGCCCACTTTAGAGTTCTGGGAGCTTCTTCCATTTTTTTTTTCCTGTAATAAAATACATGTTTATTTTAAGGAATTTGTAAGTTAAAAATATAAGCAGTGGTAACAGAATCACTCATAATCCCGCCCAGAGATAAACATGGAATGTTTAACCTATAGTCTTTCCTGATTTCCTTCTAGTCTTTTCTATGCATTTTTAAAAATACTGTGCAATCTTAACTCTGTCTGCACCTGCCAAGCCTGTTTTCTTATCTGAAACATTTCTCTCAGCCTTGAGACATGTTTTGAATGTTATAAAAACACTATAATAGTTACAAGTATGTAAATATACCAGAATAATCATTCCATCCATATTAGAGTTTTAATTTTTATGCTTTTTTCCACTACTGCAGAATCATTAAAGGATACACAGAGGAAGTTTACCAATGTTGAAAGCAAATGCCGGCGGCTTCCCTCACCAACTACCCAGCCACTCACCTGCCCTGAAACTTGAGTAGGAAACGGGGGGAACACTGGACCCTACTCTCTGAGTTGTCATGAGGATTCATCAGGAGGGTCTGCACAGAACTGCACAAATGTCACTGGATAAAAACAGCATCTTCCAAAACCAAGCCTGTAGGAACACGTGTCTGCAAAGGAGACACTGTGCATGAGATTCTGAACACAAAAAGCTTGGTCTGCTCCCACAGTCCTTTCTTAGACTGTCCCTTTTCTGGTCCTGGTTGGGCTAAGTATGTTACATAGGAGTCTCTAAGGGCTTTTGCAGGTACAGAAACTGCTTTCTTTCAACACTCACAGCTCACTGTGAAGAACTTTCCCTAACCCTTTCTGCTGAAATTGCAATAAGGAAACAAAGTGAAAAGTATTCTAGTGGCAGAAATTTCATTTTATGCTCCTTGTGGTTAAGGGTACTCAAGATACTCAATTATCTTAAATGAATGTGACATTTTTATTTTTATTCAAGTCAGCAGCAGTTAATTAGCATTTCTGAAGCCACCTAAACTGAAGTAAAGAGAGGGGCCCTGAGGCTGCAGAGATAACAGGGTCTGGGAGGGCAGAACCAGGGAGGCATCTGCCCGTGATTGACCTACTTAGGACCCAGTTCAAATATGGCTCGGCCCCTCTTAGGATCCATTTCCCCATCTGTGAAATGGGGCTGCAAATAGCACCCAATTCATACAGGTGCTGCAGTGAGTGAATTAAAATAGTGCCCATATAAAGTACACAGCCCATGGTGACAGAGGGTGGCTTCTGTGGCTCTCCTTCTTCCAGACCCACGGCAGGACTGTGTTTCCCTGCTCCATCCGGAGTGGGGAGTGGACACGTGATTCACACTGGCCAATGAATTGATAGTAGAAGTGGCACTTCTGGAACAAACAGCAAGAGCCAGAGTCCTCATTTCCTGTCTCTGCGGTCACAGAGGCAGGTATGGAACCGAACTTATGGCAGCCAGGTCCTAGAAGAGCTGTTCCTACCCCCGCTGGCAAGTACTGGAAGCTACCAAGATCCTTTTGTTACAGCAGCTTAACCTACACTAGCCTGAGTGATACTCTAATTAGTAGTCACAACGTGGGTTGAAAGAATGGTGCCATTATCGTTACTGATACCTCAAGGTATTTCCTTCAGTCGTGCTGTTGGTTAAATACAGAAAAACTAGGTCTGATATTAAAAAAAAAAAAAAAGGACAAATGGGTATTCATTTCCATTTGTGATTTCTAGGTACTTAGGAATATAAATACAGCATAACAAATGCTTCATGTCAAAGCAACTTTCAGCACAGCAAGGGATAATGGTAATAACTATCATTTATTGAGTGCTACTTATAACCAGGGATCATACTAAGGATGTTATATTTATTATCTCACTTAACCTCAGCAATAATCCCATAAAGTAGGTGCCGTTCCAGTATGGTAGGATGAGAATTCCTGATTCCTTCACTATTCTCCCCCCAGTTGTATGATGGGCTTAAAAAAAAATTTAAAAACTAAAATTTGTTGTCTTCACGATGCTCCTCTTTGAAGGATCTAACTCCTGTGGAGGACAAAGTGAATCTATAGCCGTCCTCCTGTGATGGAGACGGAGACTGACATTCTCAACCCTGGCACTAGAGGATAAGGAACAGCAGAGGGAACTGGGGTTTAAAGGACTATGCACAGTGGGAGAGGAGAGAGAGAATACTCCTGGGATTCACCTGGCAGAGGTTCCCCATCCCCTGTCCCATCCAGGGATGACTCATCCTAGCCAATGAAATGAACAGAAATGACATTTGTAAATTCCAGGCCAAGGCATTTAAGTGCCAGTATGCCACTTCAATATTCTCTCCCCACCTTTGGCAGTGCCTGAAGGAGAAGATGAATACAGGAGTTTCCAGAATCACACATGATGGAGAGCCATCCTAGGGCGTCACCCTGACTCACATTAGATTTCACATGAACTTAAAGTAAACTGCTGTGTTATACCACTGAGATTCCAGAACTCATGTGTTATCACAACAGAGCCTAACCTATCTTGACTAATAACACAGAAAACTGAAGACTAGGAAAAGAACAAGATGAACCCAAGCAAATCAGAAGAAGGAATCTGAAGATCAAAAAAGCAAAATTTGGCTGAGTGCAGTGGCTCACGCCTGTAATCCTAGCACTTTGGGAGGACAATGTGGGAGGATTGTTTGAGGTTAAGAGTTGGAGACCAGCCTATGCAAGAGCGAGACCCCACCTCTAAAAAAAATAGAAAAATCAGCCAGGGGTGGTGGCTCACGCTTGCAGTCCCTGCTACTTGGGAGGCTGAGGCAGGAAGCTCATTTGAGCCCAGAAACTTGAAGTTGCATTGAGCTATAATGACACCACTGCACTCTAGCCTGGGTGACAGAGTGAGACTCTGTCTCAAAAATAAAAAAATACATAATAAAAATAAAAATCAGTATTTGCTAGAAAAAAATACTAATCAAGAACTAATGAGAAAAAAATCTAAATGACAACAGATCCTCTGGGGCAAAGCTAGTTAAGAGGAAAAAAGAGAAAGGAAAGTAAATTAGAAGTGACAATAGAAATATAATCATATACTCAGAAAGATTCTACTAAACTTTAAAATCATAATAAGATGAATGCTATTTTTATTTATTTTGTAAAATAAATATTATTCAAAGTGACTCAAGAGAACATAGAAAACACAAATAGCCCAATGATTGTTCCAGAAATTTGGGAAACTTTCAAAGAACCACATCCACAAAATGTCCTTGGGGAGTTCTTCCCAACCTTCAGAGAAAGAGTAATTCCCCCACCTCATTCATCCCCTATAAAAAGAAAGAAGTTCATCAATTCACTATACACTGCTATCAAAACATGACAGATACAGCAAAAGAAAATACTCAAATGCTTTCCTTACAAATATTGAATGCCAACTTCCTAAATAAAACAATAAAAAATTAAATCTAGCAGTATAGAAAAAAAATGAACAAACCACAGTCAAAACTGATTGCAGGAAGGCAAGAAAAGCCCAACACTAGAAAATCTATGGAGGTTCAAGCACCCAAAACACGAGCTTTAGGGACACTGTCCTTGATATACCCCCAGCACAAAGAATGATGTATGGAATATACTAAGTAATCAATAAACATTTACAGAATAAATTATTGCATAAATATTAATATATCAAAGGGGAAAAAAATTATGACTATCTGTATAGGCCATGATAACAAATCAAATTTAACTCTGATGCAAAGAAAAACTCAAAGTAAAATAATATAAGTATGCAATATGTAACATGATTTAAAAATCAAACTCTCAATGCAACCATCATTTTGACTGTGATTAATGAGAAGACATGGATGCCCACATACTACATGGCTACAGTATTTCAACACTGTTCTCTAACTCCTAGACAAGTCAATTAGTTAAGAAAACAAAGTATAAATTCTGGAGAAAAAGATACAAAATTTTTATTTGTAGAAGACATAATTATCTACCTAGAAAACCCCATCTACTCCTTTTTTTTAAAGAAAATTATTTAAAAGTAACAAGATAGTTTGTGAAGATGACTGTTAAGATAATTATATAAAAAATCAGTAACTTTCCTAAATTCCAGTAATAAAAAATAAGACCAAATACAACTTCACTTGATCTTAGCCAAAAGGCTCAGAAGCTATGGGAAAAAATGTAACTTAACAAAAGATTCTAAGCACTGAAGCTACAGTAACTACAATGGAAAATTATCTAAAATTAACAGCAAAACTGTATACAGGACCTAAGTGGACAAAAACTCCTTTAAGGATTACATACGGACTCGCATAAACATACCCTATTTCCAGATGAGAAGTCAATTTCCCCCATTTTAATATATACATTTAAAAAATACTAAGAAAGAGGACAGGCATGGTGGCTCTCACCTGTAATCCCAGCATTCTGGGAGGCTGAATGGATCACCTGGGTTCAGAAGTTCAAGACCACCCTGAGTGAGAGCAAGACCCCATCTCTAAAAATAGCCAGGCACTGCAGTGGGCACCTGTAGTCCCAGCTACTCAGGAGGGGGAGGCAAGAGAATCGCTTGAGCCCAAGAGTTTAAGGTTGCTGTGAGCTATGATGGCACAGCACTCTATGGGGGAAACAAAGTGAGATTATGTCTCAAAAAATAAAAAAATACTAAGAAAGAACAAAGAAACAATTACAGTCAAGAAAATATTTCTTTCACAGGGAGCAATTTGGAGGTTAGCTGCAGTTAAAGCAAAGCAAGATCCTTAGGCAAAGCCTATTGATTCCAATTCCCAAGGAATAGCTCTGGCCAAAGCTGAGATGCAGGACTCAGTCTGACTCCACCCCCACCCAAAGCATGGAGTCTTCTCACAAGGATTAACCCACCACCGCACATCTGGGCAGCTGAGCCCATCCCAAAGTCTTGCCAGAACCAAGAGACAGATCAAGAGAATGAACTAGAAATCCCAGGCATAAATATTAGTAGATGATATCTTTCATGATATTTCAATAAGGTTGGTATGAATTAAACTATCCAATTTAAAAGTAGGGTAACTAATTAAAAAAAAGTGTTATACCTAATTCACGTCATATACCAAAATTAATGATTGACATTTAAAAATTTGATAGTAATTATTACAACTAGTAGTGAAAATGTATGTTATTTGGGTCTGGGAAAAGTATTCCTAAACATGACATTGAAGCAGAAACCATAAATTGATAGACTTAAAATCACTAAATACATATTAGACTTCTATATTTTTTTTAAAAAGGCATAAAACAAAATTAAAACAAAACCATAGGGAGATAACCTGTGGCATATGACAGAGCACGTATATGTTTAATGTAATAAAAACCATGTTAAAATCAATTTTAAAAAACCATTATGAACATGACTTTAGAAAATGGAGCAAAGACATATGCAGGCAATTCAGAAAAGACAATAAATGTCAAACATCAAAAATGCCAAACTTCACTAGAAATTAGAAGGTTAAAGGAGAATTTTCTGTTTCCATCCATGTGATTAACAAAGTTGTAATGTTAGCTGTTGATAGGGATGGAGAAAGGAGATTGACAATTCTACTGACCAAGGGAAAATAATATGTATCTGTTTGTATATACACAATACACACATGCACAGTCTTTGACCCGACAATTCCACTTCTAAGACTTTGTCCTAGTTATTAAATAGGTGAGAAATATTCAGCAAATGATTAGCACAGTAAATGGTAGCTAACTACCATAGAATAATATATGACCTTGAAAAATTATGCTGTAGATATATTGTTAGTGACATAAGATCATATTCAAGATGAAATACAAAGAAAAAAAACAACTTACAAAAATACTATGCACTGTAAGCTCTCCCCTCTTAAAAACTTAGAAGACTAGGGAGGCACCTGTGGCTCAGTGGGCACCAGCCCCATATACCGAGGGTGGTGAGTTTGGACCCGGCCCTGGCCAAACTGCAACAGAAAAATAGCCAGGTGTTATGGCGGGCGCCTGTAGTCCCCGCTACTGGGGAGGCTGAGGAAAGAGAATCGCCTAAGCCCAGGAGTTTAAGATTGCTGTGAGCTGTGATGCCACAGCACTCTACCAAGGGGGATAAAGTGAGACTCTGTCTCTTAGGGGAAAAAAAAAAACTTAGAAGACTATACTGAAAAGATTAACTGTAGTCTCCAGGTCAAGAGTTTTTTTTTTTTTTTTTGTAGAGACACAGTCTCACTTTATCGCCCTGGGTAGAGTGCCCTGGCATCACTTGCTCACAGCAGCCTCCCGAGTAGGTGGGACGACAGGCACCTTCCACAACACATGGCTATTTTTTTGTTGCAGTTTGGCTGGGGCTGGGTTTGAACCCACCATCCTTGGTATATGGGGCCAGGGCTGTGGCCCTTCCCTCTGAGCCACAGGCGCCACCCAAGGTCAAGAGATTATATGTGATTTTTTTCCCCATTTTTGACCATCTCATAAGTTTATGATTTTTCTGCAATAATTTCACATTTAAATATTATTTAAACACTAAATAGTATACATTAAAATATTATGTAACCAAAAGGACAGTTTAAAAAAAGTAAATTGAATTCTGTGGGAAAATAAACATTTATTCTAAAAATAAGCTCTAAAGTTGGAAAATGAAAGCAAAAACATCTGCTTCCTGGACAGAAAGGAGTTTTAAATTGCTAGACAGCCAGGAGCTTCCCAAAGGCAGAAGGGCTCTGGGTATCCACTCGGCCCGATGCCCTGTGCCCCAGGGAGCTCCAGATTGTCCTGCTCCCTGCTGAACCTTTTCTCTCTGCCTGCAACTATCTCAAGGCAAAGCTGAAGCATAATTTTATTATATTCTGTCCTTATCAAACAACATTTGAAATAACCTGCTCTTGATTATTAACAAAAGGGTTCCTTATGGATCCTCTCTAAAAGAGACAAGCATAAATTAGCTCTGATATTCACATGGCTACTGATTCCTTTTTTCTAAAGGGGAAAAAAGAATAGTCCTTATCATTCACCATTTAAAAAAAATCTTGATAAATTTCTTTAGTGGAGAAAAAATAAGAGGAGAAATGATTAACTGCTATTTAAGAGAATGGCTTCCTCACAATGACTTGCAGGTCTGGGATATGGGAGTTCTGCAGGAAATCCAGCAGCCTCAGGCCGATGGCTGCAGCCTGGCAGAAGGTGAAAGCAGGCAGTAGATCTGCCCAGTAAGGATCTTAGGAGACAAGAGCAAAAAATATTCTCCCCGGATTTGCCAGCCTGGTGATCACGGGTTAGTACATTCTGTGACCCCACCCCCACCCCCCCGGGTCTACACTGCACCGCAGACTGTTAAGCCAGGGCTTCTGCAAAACTCTCATGAAGAACTTTGCTCTGAGACCTAATCACTGTGCACAGCGCTGCAGGGGGGACAGGTTTGTCCCAGGAAGCCTAGGCAGGGCCTGTGTTGGTCTGGCCCCGCCAACCCACAGTCAGGGAAACAGCAGCGAGGGAACAAAGCAGTCCCATGACTAATTTGGAATTGGTTTTGACTTTTTCCCTCACGTCCTATTGATTGGGTCACGGCTCTTAGAAGGCTGCTAAAGGGCAGGGCAGGATCTCAGAGAAACCTTCAAGGAAAAGATCCTCACTGGCTTTGGCTGCAGGGGCCTAAGCAGAAATGTCTGCAGTGTCAGCGCTTCTGGAAGCTGCCAGGGCCTCAGCACCTACCTCGCCACCGCTGGCCGATGCCCGGACCTCTGCAGTTGGACTCTGAGAACTGCACAGCAGCAGTGACGCTTGGCAAGGCTGGGCACCAGAAACCAAGCTGCCTAGCATTGCAGGCTGAGCAGTCTAGGAATGAAAACCAGAGCTCTGTAGACAAAAGTTTGTCTTCACCTCCCAACTTATAGCCTCTAAAACCATACAATCCAGCCAGACTCAGTCACATCCCTCCCACGTGCCCTCAGCTCCTTGTCTGCTCCCAGGCACCTTGACTATTTTGCATAAGAGCACAGAGTCCATTTGGGCCATCACTGGACACTATCTGCTCTTAAGAAGCCCTATGTGGTTACGAGGTTAATGTTTTTTGAAAGATTGAGTGGGCAAGCAGAAAAGGAAAAAGGCAATGAATCCCTCAGCCATGTGTTGAGCACTCCAGTGAGACAGGCTCCTCCACTGCCTGACGGCCCTCTGAGGTGCAGGCTACCATGACCCCCGTCCCCCTCACCACATCAACGTGCCCATGTTACTTCTTCCATTTTCTCTTTCTCTTAGCTGGCCTCTCAGGAGCTAAATTTCAGGTCAGGGCTTTCTTCCAACCAATATAAACTCGATATTATTTCCAAGAAAAATATTCTATGCCTTTCTGGATGCTTCTTACGCCAGCAGCTACAGGACTTTTTTGGAGGTAAAAAAGTGTGCCATAGATCAAGCATGCACTAACTTCTCACTTCAGTCCTACTCTATCCTCCCAAAGTCAGGCCATACAACTACCTGTTCCTCACTGCTCTGAACACCAATCCCATCACAAAATTAAAGAAATACTATTGTCAAGAGCTCTCTCCATCTTTGAACTACTTCATAAGACTCCCCTATCTGTAACACCTAGATCTTTTGTTCATTTATTTATTCTGTTGCCAACGAATTTCACAGAACCTACTACCCCAGGCAGCATCAGGGCAGCTGTCCCTGCCCCCAAAGAATTTAAAGTCTGGGGTTGAAGCTAAGTAAGAAAAGATAAAAATTATAATACAATCTAAGCACTGTAACCATAGCATGCCTTTAGAATGCAGGTTCCGAGAGAACGGGGAATTTGTTTGCTCTGTATTGCAATGTTCCCTAAACCAGAGCATGTCTGACACACGGAAGGCATCTAACAAATAGGTACTGAATGAATAAATGAATGTGGCCAGGCCACAGAGCATATAATCCAATAATAGTTATAACATTTGCCCAAAGATACTTGTAGCTACTACTTACTATGCATTTCCTAGTCATGTGCACTGTTAGGCACTTTCCAGAGGTAATCTCGTGTCATCACTACCACAATCACCACATTAGCACAGTGCAATCCTTGTTATTTCCATTTTGCAGAGAAGACAAAAAAAAAAAAAAACCTAATGTGCAAACTTCAACTTAAATTGAAGATTCCATAGTCAGTGGGCAACAAACCCAATCTGCCCCACTGGAAAGCCTGTGCTCCTAACCATTAGGCACAGTCGCCAAGGAGAAGGACTGAAGTGACAGGATACACAGGGGCAAGTTCCCAGAAGAAGCGCAAAGACTGGGGAACTAGACCAGTGAGGAGAGGAAACTTTTCCCAGTTAAATACAATAGGTTTTATCAATTCTTTTCACAGTTGCTGATATGAACACTTCAAGAGAAAGTAACCCAACAGAGTATGTTTAAGCAGGGAAATTCTCACATTCTTAAAATGACTTTAGTGCTTCCCTACCAATTTTGTATGCAGAAGGAACCCGGGACCTGCAGTTAGGGAAGCCCAGCCACATGGAAGAACAACTCTCAAGTACATCTCTCAGTCCTCCTAGAGAGAGGAAAGTCCCATTTCAGAAAAACACAAGGGTAAGACTCAAGAAAATGCTTTATAATTGCATACCTAAAAGTCCAAACTTCCAAACCTATGTGCTTCTACTGAGTTAAGACATTAAGAAGCAAATTCTGGCCCTTTTATTCCAAGACACACAGAATCATGATTCCAATATGGTCGATAAGATAAAGATGCTTCTTCTTTCATTTGCCCTCATAGGCTCTAGACTAAACTGCTTTAATCTTGGCAATAAACATTGATTGAGCATCAATTATCTATAAGGCATTGTACTATATACACTAGGGATACAACAGCAATCAATACATTCTATCAGAGGAAGAAAGACAAGAAAATAAAAAATAAGAGCATTTGGAACAGTGATTAGTGCTGTGCAAAAATGGAAAGGATGGTGAGTTGGAGAGCATGGGCCACAGAGGGCCTCTTGAAGGCTTTGTCACTAAGACTAAAAAGATGGGAAAAGGTACTTGGGAGGAGCACATCCCCAGTGAGACAAGGAAGACGGGAAAACAGCAAGGACAAAAGCCCCACAATGGAAATGAGTTTGGGGTGTTTGGGGTAAGAAAGGCGATGTGGCTGGAGCTCATTTAAGGAGAAGAGGGTAGAACACATGAGTATGGGGAGACCTAGAGGGCCCAAATCAGGTATGGCCTTGTAGGCCACTGGCAAGATTTGAGATGCTAAGTGCAATGAGAAGTCACTGAAAGCTTTTATTAAACAGCAAGGTAACATGGCCTGGTTTTTGCTTTAAATGGTTCACTCTGGATATCATCAACAGGGATAGAGACCCACACTTTCCCAGGTACACAGCACAATGGTTGGCATCTGAGAAAGAGACAACAATTTCTGCATATGCCAACATCCACCAGAGTCCCAACCAAAAAGTGGAAGGCACTCTTGGTGACCAACTGCGTAGACTTCCAAGAATGTGCTCTCAATAAGAACTTTTTGAGGGGTTCGGTTTATTTAAAAAAATAATAATAATAAGACAACAGTTTTTTTTTTTTTTGAAACCAAAGTTTCCCTTATCCTTTTCCATTCCCTCAATGGATGAGGCTCAAAAATCTTCCCCTTAAAAAAAAAAAAAGAATATCTGTGCTTCAGGGAGGCCAGGGAAGAGGCATAAATACCCTCCAAACATTTAGATTCTAGTCCTGAACTGAAAGCCTGAGACCGAGAGAAACCGGCAATCTAAGTCTAAAAGTCAGGGGCTTGGTCACTTGGTTGGCCTGATAGGACAGGAGACGCCAACCTGCAGGGAGAGAAAGACAACATTAAACGCCTGTCAGCTTGACTGTCACCCACTAAACAACAAGTACCAGGAAAACACCATCTCGACATCCAGCATATCAAGGCAGTCCACGTGAGGCTATATTTATGGCAATACCATGCCAGAAATCTGGGCTAATCTGACTCTGCTATTCATAAATTCCCCCTCATGTTAAAGCACATGTGTTTGGGAAGGAAAACTGAATCCAAGTCAATTTTAGACATTGTTACTTGGAAACCATCTGGAGTCCCTGGAAGCATAAGAAGCCATCGCATCCCCTGCCCTCAAATGCCCACTGTAACTAGGGCAGTATGCTTAGATGGAAGTTTAGATGTCCCCTATTCCCCAGAGACATCCCCGCCCCCACCCTAGCAGGTGCCAGCTCAGGCTCCACTTCCCACCCAAGAAAGGTATTTGGTTTCTTGATAAACCCAGTGGAGAGCTCTCCATGTGTTGAACGTGCACTTGAATTGCACCCAAGGCTGGTTCTTTGCTTCCCGATTGCTTTAGAACGCACACCTTCATTCCTCTGCCCCAGTAGCAAGGGAAAACCCTCCCCAGGAGTAGGGGTTCCGCAAAAATTAATCCCCTCTACCTAACAATCTTGTGTTCAGAAAATGTCTGGCTTTGGTAGAGACCCACCAAAAAAAATCCTTATGTAACCTTAATAGATGTTGGCACCCCGCAGAGCGGCTCTAGTGGCACTAGCCCAGATGTAGTCCATTTACATCGTGATGACAGCAAGCTGGGTCTCAAAGCCTCCCCTGGGGACCTGGCTTTTCTTTCCTTTGGGGCTTCTGTCCCCCTCCCTACCTGGCTGCCATCCTCTGCTTATCTCATCTTCCAGAGGAGTGGGCCTCCGTTTTGAAGCCTCCTCCCTCCCCTGAAATCAGTCTCAGGACCAAGCCCAGAGCAGCGCCATTCCCTCTTCTCACACTCCCCACCCCCATCCTCTCCCCACCACCTAACGCCTTTAAAAAACCCGGCTAGGAAAGTGATCCAGAATTGGTACAGTCATAGTCCCTGAAAACAAACACGGTGGGGCAGGCCGACCAGGCCCAACACTTCCACTGGACCCAGGAGCAGCCCTGAACTCGGCGCAGGGGACAGGAGGGAAGGGATCTCCGGAGACCGACTGCGGTTCGCCTGCCGCCAGCACAATCACAGCAAACACCTGTTTCCAGGAAGATACGCGGCCAGAGAGAGAAGAGAGTCCCGGGGAACGGCAGGGAGGACGAGGTGAAGGGGCAGCTGGGGACGCAGGTAAAGGATGCGTCACACTTTGCACTGGGCAACCGGAGCCCCGGAGCAGCAGGCAGCGAGCGAGAACGGCTGCGGGGTCTGCGAAGTTCAGAGAAAAGGGGTCGCGCCCGCGAGCGGCGCCTGGAGCGAGCTGGCGCAAGGGAAGGGACAGCGGGGAGGAGGACTGAAGGCCAGGCGGGCTCCATCACCTGCGCGCCCCGGCCGGTGCAGCCTCGAGGGCGCGCACCGGCCCCCGGCGGCCAGCGGGTGACCTACCTGCCCACCGTCTGGTTGGCCAGCTGGCGCATGCGATTGAACTGCTTCTTCATCGTGGCCCCGCTGCCGCGCTAGCCCGGAAGGTGGGGAAGGACGGAGCAGCCCGGAGCCCGCCGCAGGGTTACATGGCTCCCGCGCCGAGCCTCCCGGGCGACGGCGGCGGCACTGCGGAGCCTCGGGAGCCGTCTGGCCCGCACGCAGCTCCCTCCCGAGGGCACCACCGCCTACTCCTCCTCCCGATGCGCCGCCTCCTGCCGCATCCCCCTCACGCGCGCCACGGCGCCCTCATCGCGATCCCGGGGCCGCCCTGGCGCCCGGCCGGTCCGCGCGGGCTGCCTGCCCCCAGCCCCAGTCGGCCGCGGGCACCGGGAGTCTCCGCAGGCTGGCTGGCCGGCTGGCCAGGTGGTCGCGTGCGCCTGTGCGGAGGGCGCCGTGCATGCCGGGACTTGTAGTTCCGCGCCTGGTGCCCACCTTTCCTCTGTCCAAAGTTTGAAAGTACAGCCAGGTGCGGGGGTGGGAGAAGGAGGCGGCGTGGCCAGTAGCTCTCCTCTTTGCCATTTCAGCAAGGGAAACGTTTTCCTGTTTAAAAAACGGCAAAGTGGGACTAAGAATACAACAGCAAATAAAAACAGTGAGCATCTGTCTTCCATTGTATTTTAAGTGAATTTGAGGCATCACTGTTCTGAATTCTCGGCAGGGTGATTTATGTAGCAGGTACCGGAGTTTATGAAATTGTGTAAGGTCACCAGATTAATGCTAAGATGCGGGGTTAAACTTGGGGCAAGGGGCCTGAAGGCAGATTTTGAACCAGCCATAGCCTGCCTTCCAAAAGTCTCACCTTTAATGTTCACCAAACCCAATGTACAGATAGTGACATAACATCTAATGGCCAACAAGTCTGGGACGGCTTTCTGACATGGTTTAGATTCCAGTCTCATATCTGTTCCGGTTTCCCTTCCTCCACCAGGAAACCCAGGGGCGTCGGCTGTGGCAGGCCCAGAAAGCCCTACGTAGCAGCACCCCATTGGCATCTATGAGCTCCTTAACGAGAGCTGTGGATTTCTTCGTTCGCTATATTTAGGAAAAGATAGGTGATTGCACTGAGGTTTTACTATTATGTAGCAAATAAGAGCAGAGAGCAATATTATTGGGTGCTAGGGACTTCGGATCAAAGAGATATGAATTCCTGTATCATAATTCCACATACCTAATATAAAATCTTGGAAAAATTGCTTAATCTTTCTAAGCCTTTGTTTCCTCATCTCTAATAAAGAAATATGCTGCTTGGGCGGCGCCTGTGGCTTAAATGAGTAGGGCGCCAGTCCCATATGCTGGAGGTGGCGGGTTCAAACCCAGCCCCAGCCAAAAACCACAAAAAAAAAAAAAAGAAAAAAAGAAAAAAGAGAAAAGAAAAAGAAAAGAAAGAAAGAAAAAGAAAAAGAAAAGAAAAGAAATATACTACTTGGCTTGGCGCCTGTGGCTGAGGTGGCTAAAGCGCGGGCCACATACACCTAAGGTGGCGGGTTTGAATCCAGCCCAGGCCGCCAAACAACAATGACGGCTGCAACCAAAAAAAAAAAAAAAAGAACAGAAAAGAAATATGCTGCTTGATAGCAAAGTAAGAAAACCATGTGTTAATTTAACAACAATCAAATTACATATAAACTTCTATGTACTATATTCCCATATTCATTTACTACAAATCTGCTTACAGTCAGCATAATAGAGAAAAACCCTATTACTACAACAGAATCACTAACTTAATAGTGAAAAAACTTCTTTGAAATGGAGTATTTTGCATATGTTGATTATAGTTGCAAGATGTTCTAAATATGGCTGTAAGTATCTTACTGGCCAGCTGAACAAAAAATGGTTTGAGGCATGTCTTGGCTGAGTGAACATAAAACCTTAATTAATTGTAAATTTAGCCTCTGCTTATTAGGTCAGACAGTTCTAGCCAAACAGTAAGTAAAGGCATTGTTTGCTTTTAACCAACAGTGTTATACTTATAATGCCAATGTGTTTATATGAACTGAAGTTATTTTCCTTTGAGATTTAAAAACAAAAACAAGGCACAGTGTGGTCTTAGTATGTGTAAATGATACTTAGACATTAAGATCGCTGTATGACTCTTAGCAGCACCATCTCTGATAACTTCTAAAACAACACTAATACGATAATCCCTAGACACAGGTGCCTTTTCAAATCTAAGTTAATTAAAATATAAAATTTAGTTTCTAGTCCAAAAACAATAGAACTTAGTGAACTGAAAATTAGTTCAACCTCTGTAGAAAACAGTATGAAGATTCCTCAAAGAATTAATGGTAGTATACCCACCATTTAATACAGCAATCCCACTACTGGGTATCTAACTGAAGGAAAAGAAATCATTTTATCAAAAAGATACCTGCATTCAAATGTTTATTACAAGACAATTTATAATTGCAAAGATGTGGAATCAGTCCACCTGCCTATCAATGAGTGGTATATGTATACCACGGAGTACTACTCAGCCATAAATAAGGATGAATTAATCCCTTTTGCAGCAATTTGGATGGAACTTGAGACCATTCCCCTAAGTGAAGCATCTCAAGAATAGACAAACAAACACCACAAGTACTCTCTAAGAAACTGGAACTAACTGAGGGGCACACATGTGTGCAGAGGGCAGTAAAAGTCATCAGGGCAAAAACCTACCTAATGGGTACAATGAACACTATTTGGGTGATGGACACACTTACAGCCATGACTCAAGCAGTAAAAAAAAAATCTATCCATGTAACAAAAACATTTGCACCCCCTTCATATTTTGAAATAAAAGTAATTAATTTTAAAAAACAAAATTTAGTTCCTCAGTCATTCAAGTCACATTTTAAGACCTTAAAAGCCACATGTGGCCAAAGGCCTCTGTATGCATAAGGCACAGCTCAGTTGTTGAACCTTCCTGTCCTCTCAGAATGTTCCACTGGCTAGCCGTAGTCCTAAAGAACAGCTCCAATATTGTGCCAGCTGCTGCCTTCAATCCCAAGATGTTTTAGTTCCAAAAGGAAAATCTATGCTTCCTTGCAAAAGACAGACTCCCCTGCCAGAGCACCGTCCAATATTATTCCATTAAGTGATCGTTTCCCCACATATTCCATATTCTTCTGTGAACTCTCTCTCCACTCAGGAAACAACTAGTACATTTTCTGCTTCCTATTGAAGGAAGTGAAAATAGTGCAGAAACAAGAGCTTCAGAAACACACTTGAGAGAACAGTTTTCAAAGAGGAGTTTTGAGTTTCAAGAACATGGGCTTTGGAGTCTTAATACTGTGTGTCATCAGAGTAGATTATGAAGAACATACTATGCTGCCTAGTCTAGATAAAGAAGCTACAGACTCTAAGGTGTTAAGTATGGTGACGGGGACTAGAAAACAGATTCTATATTAATATCCCAAAATTCCACTGTCAGCCCCTATGGGAAAAGATCTGGGATGGGAAGCCCATGGACTTCTGATTTTAAGATTGTTCTTTTGTTAAACACCAAAAGAGGAGAAAAAAAAAAGACCCAATGATTTCATCTTTCTCTGTTGCACTCCTTTTAATAAAAGGATTTGTTCTATAAAATTTGAATTCAGACCAAAGGCCACACTTAAAGGCCTGGAAGTCCACTATTATATTTTACCTGACCATTGAGGTCAAGATGGGTAGTGAGATTTTCTTTGGGCATTCACTGTGCTCAGGAGTGACCTATACCACTTCTGATTGCTGCAGTTTTAAGAGTAATTTTGTGAATCCTGCCTCCTTTCTTTTTTCACTTTACCATAACACAGGCAATGAACAGTTAGGAGCAGCTGTGGGACAACCAGCTTGAGAGAAAAAGGTATCTTGGCAATAATTCAGAGTTAGGGGATTGTTTGTTACTGTAACATAACTGAGTCTAAGCTGACAGCTAATAGAGGATATCTTTAACAAAATGGCTTGCCTTTCCCTATAGTCAACACAGAGGGTGGGTAAGCAGGCTGGAGGCAGATACATCTGCCCAGTATACACCACTCCTGGAGGGCAGGCTGGGAGTGGCCAAGCTCAAAGTGCTCATCTGCCCTTCTAAGGCACGGGAGCAGGGTGGACGTCTACATGGAAGGCCCAAAGCACCTACAGCAAGGCCGGCAGCAGCGCCAGAACTCCTTGCATCCGAGCCATGCACAATGACCTGGTGTGTGTCTGTGGGGATAGAAATGATGTACCTGAAAGAGCTAGATGTGAAAGCTGATGGGATTGAAAATGAGGAAGGAGAGAAGGAGGAGGAGGCAGCATTGGCCATGGTGGGGACTAAAGAAGACTGAATTGCCTGAAGTTTAATTTTTGCTGCCTAGAAAAATAGACTTGAAATAAAAATTAAGTTCACTTGCGAAAGAACTTAAGAGTAGGGAAGGAAGGAGAAATAGGAGGAGGAGGAGGAGAAAAGAGGAAAGAAAATTATATTTCTTAATACTTGACTTTGATCTATGAAAGGACTACATTTTCCTCCTCCTGTTGACCTTCACTTTGGCCTTGTAACTTGCTTTATCCAGCAAAATAAAGGTTTTTGGGTTTTTTTTACATGCTTTAGCAATATTATAGTACTTTTTTTTTTTTTTGGCCGGGGCTAGATTTGAACCTGCCACCACCAGTATATGGGGCCAGTGCCTTACTCCTTTGAGCCATACACACCACCCAATATTATAGTACTATTTATCTGATACATGTTCCCTTAGATATCTGATATTCCATTTAGAAGGCCCCAGATTAGAATGGTTTTGGCCTCTTCATCCTGAGTGTGGCCATTCATAAGAGCTGCCCTGGCCAACATGGTAGTCTCTGGCCACATGTGGTTATGTAAATTTAATTTTAAATTAGGTTAAATAAAGTAAAACAAGTTTCTCATTTCAAGTGTCCAATAACCACATGTGGCTAGTGGCTGCTTTATTATACAGGGTAAAAGAGAACATTTTCATCACCACAGAAAGTCCTATTGGAGGGCACTGGTCTATAGAACAGAATTCAGGCTGCAATCTGAGTCACTTAACAAGAGGGATACATTTTGAAAAATATGTCTTGGCTCGGTGCCTGTGGCGCAATCGGCTAAGGCGCCAGCCACGTACATCTAAGATGGCGGGTTCGAATCCTCAGCCCGGTCCAGCCAAACAACAATGATGGCTGCAACCAAAAAATGGCCAGGCGTTGTGGCAGGTGTCTGTGGTCCCAGCTACGTGGGAGGCGGAGGCAGGAGACTCGCTTGAGCCCAAGAGTTGGAGGTTGCTATGAGCTGTGATGCCATGGCACTCTACCCCGGGGGATCGCTTTAGGCTCCGTCTCAAAAAAAAAAAAAAAAAAAAAAGGACCTTACTTCCAAAATACCTCACAGCTATTTGTGGACAGGTTAGGATTTTTTTCTATTCTTTTTCCCTTAAACTCAATGGAACATCCAATATTCTCTGGTTTAGGGAAATGTCAGGGACCAAAAGGGTCAGGGGACAGGACACTGACTGTAAGTAACATGATGTCTCCCCTGGCTCGTTCTCTTCTTCTGTCCACTTCTTCACTGCTCCTAGTTCCCAGTGGCAGCTTTTCCTCTGTTACTCCTTAGAAAACTCATCGTTTGGGGAAGCTCCTCTGGCTCAGTGGGTATCATATACATGGCGGGTTCAAAGCCCCGGCCAAACTGCAACAAAAAATAGCTGGGCGTTGTGGTGGGCGCCTGTAGTCCCAGCTACTCGGGAGGCTGAGGCAAGAGAATCGCCTAAGCCCAGGAGTTGGGAGGTTGCTGTGAGCTGTGTGACACCAAGGCACCCTACCTAGAGCGATAGAGTGAGACTCTGTCTCTACCAAAAAAAAAAAAAAAAGAAAAGAAAACTCATTGCTAAGAGACAGGGAACAGAGCAACAAGAAAAGAACTCTGAGGCTGAATACCTGAGCTTGAGTACTAATTCTGCTTTCAAATTGAGCTTCAGTGTCCATACAGAAGAAAAAAGTAATAATGCAAAGACCACAGGATTATGTTAGGTAAGGCACTGTATCTATTTATAAAGTGATTTGTAAATGTTGTGGCTGTTGTTTATTATGATGATCACTGCTCAAGCTCTAACTTTCAGGTTCTGACTGATATCACTGCCACACAGTCCAGCTTTTCTCAGGATCTACAACAGCAAAAGGAGAACCAAGACAATACTTCCCCATGCCTAAGCTTACTAGGGAACACAATCTAGGGAGTTTCCAAGTGCAGACTAGTGCCTCTACTGCAGAAGTAATTTTTTCTCTAAAAGGGAATCTCCACTCCAGGGAACAAATGCATCTTCCTCCTTAAAAGGAGTGGCTCCTTTCCATTTACCCCTGCTTCTATCATGATGGGTAACTTCCCAATTTCACAAAGGAGACAAACGCCTTGACATTCTCAGTGACTTGTCACTCTGTTGTATTCCTCCTCATGCCTGACAGACTATAAATTGGTGATTCCTTCTATGAAATATCTTTAGATGGGTCTGTTACTTACAATCTCACACTCCCCACCCTAGTCTCTATTTTATTATTTCAGGTCTGTATGGCTGCTACAACTCCCTAACTGGTTTCTCTAATCTCATTTTCTGATTCATTCATTTCCCACATCTCAACATAAAACCTTTCTCGATCATTGCTTTTATCACCACTATCTGCTCAAAAGCCTATACTGGCTCTTCATTACCAAACTCACCAAGGTAAAATAATTTTGATTTTAGCCCACCCAAGTCAGAATCTCTTTCCAATTTCTAAGGTGCCTTTTTTTTTTCTTCCAAATCAGAAAAGATAATTTCTGTTAACACTGTGTTGTACGATTTTTTAAATATACACACATAGCTATGGCTATCTTTATTTCAAATGAAAGAGGTTCATATACTATGGAATTTTTATGTATACCATGTAGCCATATTTCCATGTCAATAATTACAGACCTGCTTCATTTATTAACATCTGAACATATTATACTTTATTTGACTAATCCTTTATCTACGATCATTTTGATTTTCTAAATTCTATAGAAACAAATATTCTCAGACATTTATCTTTGTATACTTGTCCTTAAAATAAATACCTTGAAGTGAAATTGCTGGCTGAAAAGAGTGTACACTTTAAATTTTGATACAAACTGAACTTCAGAGGGGATATTCTAATTTATATTTCCAACAACAAAATATGAGTTCCTGTTTCCTCAGAAACAATTTCCTTTTAGCATGTGTCACTCTAACCATTGAAATACGAAATCTCATTTCTGCTTGTGTTTTCTGGACTATAAATAAAATAGCCTTTTTCTGTCTTCTTTACTGGTCACATTTGTATTTATTCTTAAGACTTTGGCCCATTTTATTTTTGTGGTATTTGCTTTCTCCTATTGATTTGTAAAAGTTTTGTGCACCTTAGTTATGTTGAAAATTATTTTTTTTTCTTTTGAGACAGAGTCTCACTACATCACCTCCGGTAGAGTGTCGTGGTATCACAGCTCCAGCAACTTCCAACTCTTGGGCTCAAGTGATTCTCTTGCCTCAGCCTCCTGAGTAGCTGGGACTGTAGGCACCCACCACAATGCCCAGCTATCTTTTTGTTGCAGTTGTCATTGTTGGTTAGCAGGCCCAGGCCAGGTTCAAACCCACCAACTTCGGTGTATGTGGCTAGCAACATAACCACTATGCTATGGGCACCGAGCCTGTTGAAAATTCTTTTTAACAAATTTGTCTTCTACTTTCAATTGGGTTGACAGTGTTTGTTGCCTTTTTTTTTTTTTTAAAGCTAATCCATCACTCTTTTTTCTTTTTTGTTCCTGCCTTTGGTGACATATTAAAAAACATAACTCAAAATTAATTATTTTCTAGTAAATGTGTTCCTTTAGTTTTTATGTAAAAGTATTTACTCTGTCTAGAACTAATTTTGCTATATAATGATACTTTTTTTTCTTTTTTTTTTTGAGACAGAGCCTCAAGCTATCCCCATGGGTAGAGTGCCATGGCATCACAGCTCATAGCAATCTCCAACTCCTGGGCTCAAGTGAGTCTCCTGCCTCCACCTCCCAAGTAGCTGGGACCACAGGTGCCCACCACAACGTCTGGCCATTTTTTAGTTGCAGCCATCATTGTTGTTTGGTGGGCCCGGGCTGGGGATTTGAACCCGCCACCTTAGGTGTATGTGGCTGGCGCCTTAGCCGATTGAGCCACAGGCGCCGAGCCCTCATTTTTTTTTTCTTAATGGTTAGCCAATTGTCCTGTATCATTTATCCTAACACTATCCTCTCCCACTATCCTCTCCTCTCCCAGATCTATTTCTGGACTTGCTAATCTATTCTAAGCTCTGTTCCTTGACAAGAATTCTTTCCAATTGGGCGAGTATTTTCATTGTCCACAACAGGTTTAATAAAAGTTGCTATTCATATTCAAATTGTTGTCCTTGCCTGGAATATCCTATTTTTCCTCCACAGATTCTTTAATGCAAAACCATTGTGGAGGTAAAAAGTAAATGCTACTTAAAATAAGAAATGCCTTCAGAAGAGGGACGGTATGGCTTGGTGCCTATAGCTCAGTGGTTAGGGCGCCAGCCACATACACCAGGGCTGGTGAGTTTGAACTGGCCCAGGCCTGCAAGACAACAATGACAACTATAACAACAACAACAACAACAAAAAATAGCCAGGCATTGTGGCAGGCACCTGTAGTCCCAGCTACTTGGGAGGCAAGGCAACAGAATCGCTTAAGCTCAAGAGTTTGAGGTTTAAAAAAAAAAAAGTTTGAGGTTGCTGTGAGCCATGACACTACAGCACTCGAGGGTGTAGTGAGACTCTGTCTCAAAAAAAAAAGAAGAGGGATGATAACAGAAAAGAATGTATCAGAGGTTCTGATTCATTATGTGGCTAAAAAGTGTATGAAACTTTTATTTTGATAAGCTCCTTGGTGGGCTTTGGACAAACAGAAGTGAACCCAGAATTGAGTTTATGAGGAAGAGTTAGAAATAGTTCAATTGTTTTGCAAAATACTGAGAAACATTTGGAGTTTTTTAGACATAAAGTCTCACTTTCTTGGGCTTCAACAATCCTTGCCTCAGCCTCCCAAGTAGCCAGGACTACAGGTGCCTGCTACAACAATGCTTGGCTCTTTTTTTTTGAGACAGAGCCTCAATAAAGACGACGACGACAGCAAGAAACAAGCTATCACCCTGGGTAGAGTGCTGTAGCATCACAGCTCACAGCAACCTCCAACTCCTGGGCTTAAGCGATTCTCTTGCCTCAGCCTCCCAAGTAGCTGGGACTACAGGTGCCTGCCAGAACACCCAACTATTTTTTGGTTGTAGTTGTCATTGTTGTTTGGCAGGCCCAGGTTGGATTCAAACCTGCCAGCTCTGGTGTATGTGGCTGGTGTCTTAGCCTCTTGAGATACAGGTGCCAAGCCATGCCTAGCTATTTTTAGAGACAGGCGTCTCACTCATGTTCAGGCTGGTCTCGAACTCCTAAGCTCAAACAATCCATCCTCCTCGGCCTCCTAGAGTGCTAGGATTACAGGCATGAACCACCACACCTGGCCTTACATTTGGAGTTCTTAGTGGCAATATGGTAAGGATGATTTGCAGAGCATAGAAAGATATACAAGTAACAATGAATCCTTAATGGAAAAGTGGACAAAAGTATAATACTTCAAGGAACAGGGATAAGCAGTATTACAATTAAAATTGCTTACTTTGTTGCAATGCAAATTCTCTCCATCATCCCAAACCTTTATTAAGTTTGCTACAAGCATAAAGGCTTTAGCTGTGAGTTCTATATCTGGGTCAGAGTAGATGGAAGCAGGAATAGTATGCTTGAGACAGCAAGACTGTCCATAATCTGAATAAATTTGGTGGAAGCAAGAGCTCAAAATGAGAGTGACCATAAATACATGAGCTTCCAGGAATGTGAAGAAATCTGAAAGGAGGAATCAGACTTGTCCCAAGTTATAGAATGACACTTTGAGATAAATTTTAAGGAGAAAGGTGACTCCAGCTAACTGATGAATTATGCTAAGATGTTTAATCCTTATAACTTTTAAAAGGAACCAAATTCTGGCTCAGTGCCTGGAGCACAGTGGTTATGGCGCCAGCCACATGTACCGAGGCTAATGGGTTCGAGCCTGGCCTGGACCAGCTAAACAACAATGACAACTACAACAACAATAAAAAAAAATAGCTGGGCATTGTGGTGGGTGCCTGCAGTCCCAGCTACTTGGGAGGCTGAGGCAAGCAAATCGATTAAGCTCAAGAGTTTGAGGTTGCCGTGAGCTGTGATGCTACAGCACTCTACTGAAGGTGACATAGTGAGACTCTATCTCAAAAAAAAAAAAAAAAAAAAGGACCAAATACCTTGGTAATTTACAAAAGAGTCAACACGAGAGGTGCCAATGACTGCTTGCACAAGAAACAAGGTGAGGATCCACTTTGCTTGCTCACAGGTCTTCTGCCTCCTACTCCGCCTAAGGCCTTGGTTAACTCTAGCCTCTTCCATAAAGTGTTCTCCCAAGGTTTTAGCCCTCAGATGCTTTCTTTCCAGGATTTTCATTTTACTTAAGAGTCTCAACTTCACTTAAATCTTTAATTTTTCTTAAATAAGGAAAGAACCACACCCTAAACATCTTACATTACCCCCAGAGCCTATTCAACTCTTGGTAAGGGAACAGAAAGTAGTGCTACAAAACCAAGTTAACTAGTTAGGATGGGTGACACTCCTAAGTCAAGGAACAAAGGAGGAAAAGCAGGTTTAGAAGGGGGAAGAGGATGGGTTGATGAACAATATAATGTGGTTTACGACAAGTCGAGTTTAAGATGCCTAAGAGCTATCCAGGTTACAAAACCAACAGTATTTGTCTATTGTAAGGAACTCAGAAAAGAAAATGATCTAGGTAAGAGACAGATATTTCAGAGTATTTGATATATTAGTGATAACTGAAACCATTAAGTACAGATGGCACCACTGGAAGATAGTATATAGAGGGAGTAGAGAGCTAAGGACAGAATCTTAGCAAATGGCCTCATTTAGTGAGCCAGTTAAGGAAAGAGCTATAGGGGGAAATCAAGTCTTCTGCAGTTATAGGCCAACTGATACTTAGCCAATCCTACAGACTGACCACATGACCAACTAGCTCTATATAACCAACTAGCTCTGAAAGTCCATTTCAAGCCCTTTCCACTTTCCTATAAGTGAACTGACTCTGATCTTCTCAGTTAACCAAGGTCTTTCAGAGGAAGTGGCATAAATAGACAAATGCCCTGAAGGTGGGATCTGTGGGTGAAGAATGCTGCTTGCTGGCTCAGCATCTATACCTTAAATGACTAAGGCACCAGCCACATACATCAGAGTTGGCAGGTTCAAATCCAGCCCCGGTCTGCCAAACAACAATGGTAACTACAACCAAAAAATAGCTGGGCATTGTGGCAGGTGCCTATTTTGAGAGCCTTAGGGGCTCTTTAATATTATGAGTGAGATCATCATTGGTTGACTGAGCTCAACTCAGTTGGCAGAGCTAATCTAAAACAAACTAAATGGAAAGCCTCAGCAATGACCCTGCCCTTAATGTATGGTGTTCATCTAACAAGCAGCATTCTTCTTCTTCTTCTTCTTCTTTTTTTTTTTTTGGGACAGAGTCACAAGCTGTCGCACTGGGTAGACTGCTGTGGCATCACAGCTCACAGCAACCTCCAACTCCTGGGCTTAAGCAATTCTCTTGCCTCAGCCTTCCAAGTAGCTGGAACAACAGGCATCCGCCACATCGCTGGGCTACTTTTTTGTTGCAGTTGTCATTGTTGTTTAGCTGGCTCAGGCCAGGTTCAAACCTGGGTGTATGTGGCTGGCTCCATAACCACTGTGCTACAGGTGCCAAGCCTGAAAAAGGCCTAGTCATTTCTTAATCAGAGACTCAGAGATTTTTATCTGCTTTAATTTGGCTGTATGGTTGGAAACCGCATGCAGAGAAAGCGACTGGCTTCTTTTCTTTATTTACCAGCTATGCCTTCACCAACTCCTGCTACTTGGCCACCATCAAGACAGATGTAAATGGCTCTCCACTTGTAACACTACCCTGCCCACAAGGGATGGGGTTATCTCCATTCAAGGATTGAAAAAAATTATTGCAGTCTGGACTGCCCACAAGACATGGAGGAGGGATTTAATGAGAGAGTAGAAAATTTACATCACACCCAATCCATAAAAATGCATTCTATCCCACTTGGCACTGATCCCCAATGTGTAAAGTCACAACTAGTAATAAGCTAGCAATGAGACTTGAGACTGATGCTGACTTGCATAGTCTCCTGGCAGGACCCCACTTACTGAAGCCTAGATCCAACAGAAGGCTCTAGTATCAGAGAAGCAACCTGGCCAGAGAAAGGATGGAAAGCAAAGGCCACAGCCTCTAAGAAAGAACTAACAGCAGGGTTGTAGTTCTGACAGGGTTCAGAAGTCCAGGCAGGGCAACTGGACAAAGCCTGGCTGGACAAACTCCTCCTAGGTAAAAGCCAAAATAAAGGTGAGATTCTTCTTAGTAAAGTATCACAAGAATGGAAAAGCAATAAGCCAATGCACTCAACACTAATATGAAGCGAGTAGACGATCTGATGTATGTCCACATAAGCGAAAAACTCATTTCAATTCAAGTTGGGAGAGGATAACAAGGGAGGGGGTTGAGGTGCTCTCACTGAATGGGCACGGGGTGGGAGTGTCTGGCAAACCTTTTGTGTGAAGACAAAACCACAACAGGGTTGTGTGGGACATAACCACAACAGGGACTCTACCTAATAAAATCAATTTTTTTGATCTGGTTGTTTTGTACCCTCACATTTACTTGAAATAAATTTACTTTAAAAAACAAAAAAACAGGGCGGCACCTGTGGCTCAGTGGGTAGGGCACTGGCCCCATATCCTGAGGGTGGCAGGTTTGAACCTGGACCTGGCCAAACTACAACTAAAATAATAAATAAATAAATAGCCAGGCATTGTGGTGGCCGCCCGTAGTCCCAGCTATTTGGGAGGCTGAGGCAAGAGAATAGCCTAAGCCCAGGAGTTGGAGGTTGCTGTGAGCTGTGACAGCACAGCACTCTACCAAGGGTGATGAAGTGAGACTCTGTCTCTAAAAAAATAAAATAAAATGAAAAATAAATAAAAATGAAATGGAGGGAAAGCAGTGACTGGAAGGCAGAGAGCAGTCATTCAGGGCACAGAACACATGCCCAGAGTCCCTCACTGCTGGAGGCTCTGGCTGCAAAATCCTGTTGATCAGCAGATTGAGGTCCATCACTAGATTTTTTTTTTTTTTTTGAGATGAGTGTCTCAGTTAACCTAGGGTTGTGTGCTGTGGCATTATACTATTTTTTTTTTTAGAGATGGGGTCTCACTCTTGCTCAGGTTGGTCTGGAACTCCTGTGCTCAAGCAATCCCTCCACCTCAGCCTCCCAGTGCGCTATAATTACAGGCCTCACTAGATCTTATGTATGAGCTGTGGCGACTGGGAGGAGAGAGAGGGGTGTGGTATATCCAAAAAATGTCCACTGAGTTGTGCTGATTCCATTAAGGTAAGAAGTTCAGACCCTGTCACACTCTGAGGGGTAAAGGATGAATACCAAAAAGAAATGAGTTAGAACTCAGGAGGCCCGAGTAAAGGCAAAAGTCTGTATCCAAAAGAAAATGCTCTGAACATAGGGTAGGGATTTGGACAAAATAGAAGATTAAGACTGAAGGTGAAGGCTCAGCGCCTGTGGCTCAAGTGGTTAAGGCACCAGCCACATATACCTAAGGTGGCGGGTTCAAATCCAGCCCGGACCCACCAAACAACAATGATGGCTGCAACCAAAAAATAGCTGGGAGTTGTGGCGGGCACCTGTGATCCCAGCTACTTCAGAGGCTGGGGCAGGACACTCGCTTGAGCCCAGGAGTTGGAGGTTGCTGTGAGCTGTGAAGCCACGGCACTCTACCCAGGGGGATAGCTTGAGGCTCTGTCTCAAAAAAAAAAAAAAAAAAAAAAAAAGACTGAAGGTGAAGGGCATCCATGAACCCAACTGTGAAGAGCAGGGAAAGGTAGTGGGGTTTGAGGTGTCTCTGTGAAAGACTCCCCAGGGGAGGAAAAGCTGTGAGAATTCAAATGATAAAGGTAAGTTGAGAGCACGGGCGAATGAAAGGTGATTCCAACTCAACCAAGAAGGCACTCTTCTTAGAGGAACTCAGGCCAAAAACATTTTATGTATGAATCACATGGGCTCTCCTGGCAGCTTCTAGATCAGCTCTTTTGGCTCCACAAAGTTAGTGGACAAGGGGGACCCAAAACCTTTGTAATGACACCCCAAGTGCTTTGTCACTGCTTTTGACACAGATTATTTTGCCTTCTGGTAAAGCCCCATCTCAGCATAGCTCATTGAGAAACTGATGCCGGAAGTTGTCTATAATCAGTAGCTCCTGAGGACAAGCCCTACCCTTGTCATCACTGGCGGCCTTTTTTGCGCCACCATTTTGCAATATTTCTGGGAAGCTGAGCCTCCCCCTTTCTTAGATCCGTGACAGTCTTGTCAAAGGTCCCATGTTCCTGGTTATGTTCTGGCCCTCAGCTGCTCTCCATACAACACTGTTCCTGTATCCCAATCTGCTGGTGAGAAATCTGTCTACCCGGCACTTCCTTGGGGGAGGGTCAAAGCCTCCACCCCCAGAACCCTCAGCTGCTTGTCTTTCCTCAAACAAAACTGTAAGAGAAACAAAGTGCTTCTTTAGAGACCTAGCTTATTTTTTTAGGGCCTTCATCTCAAACTCACTGTTCTCTGCTTCCTGTCTCTACAACTAGGGCACAGTGTCCTCTGCTCCCTAGTGCCCTTTCCTCAGTCTAGTTCTCAGAAATCAATCCCATAAACTCACTCACACATCTAGTTACATGACCAAGATGCCCACAATCAACCCTTTCTGGAATTTCTTCAATTTTAATAGGATCTCAAAGATTTAAATCAAAGCAAAGCAATTTCAGTTATGGAATTCTAAGCAATAGCAAACAGCTAGAACAAGTCTTTGAGGGACATGACACATTCTCGGTGCCTGTGAAACTGTAGCACTTGACAGACCAGCTTATTCCATCACCTTACACCTTCAAGCCATCTCGTCTCCTAGGCCAGGATTCCTGGATCTGTGCAGCACCCAGTTCCACCTGGTCTCCCTTGGAAAGGTAAAAGAGAGATACTTCTTGTTTACTTGGTAATAATTCATTGTAAGAGTCATACGACAGGTGCCACCAGCTCCAGTACATGCAGTGAAGACATATCACACCCTCATTTTGCCCCCATAATGCTGCTTACTTCTTGAGCCACACCAACAGATTTTGGGATAGGACTGACGGTAAGACAGACCCACTTAAGCAGTCAACCAACTACCAGTAGGTTTTGACACTGGTGGCCTACACTGCAATGAAGACCTAAAGGTAAAGAACAAAAAGTTTTTTAAATTCTCCCCTACAGCCAATTGGTAACTTTCCCATATCTGCTGTTACAGCATCTCTATATTTAGAATCTACCAGTCTATAAACAGAATGCTCTAGCTAAACATGTCACAACAAGCAAAATTGTAAGGTAGAGAAAAACAGTAACTCCCTGCTCTTCTTTCTCCTTCCCTTCTTTTCTAAATATTACCAGAGACTGAAAAGCTCTGTGAAAACAGCATGGGCTTTGGAGATGGACAGACCTGAAGAGAAATAAATCCTAGCTCAGCCTTTTATTAGCTGTTTGACTTTGGGCAAATTACATAACTTCTTTGACTTTCAGCTTCCCATGTGCAAAAATTAAGATGACACTTTATTGGTTTGTATGATAATCAAATAAGAAAATATATGAAAAACATCTAATACGTGACTAACTCTAAGGGGATATGAATTTCTGTTCTTCCCTATCTAGATCATCATGCACCTGGTACCCTCAAGGTATCAAAGCCAAGCTCCCACAAACCTTCCTTTCCTTTCTTAAATCCTACCAAAGTTCCCATCCCCTACAGGGCTGATCTAATCATACTACCAAAATGAGAGTGATTCTGATAAAATGAAAGCAAGTAAAATGTAAACAATATTGCTGGGTTCCTATATTAACTCAGGGAGGGAGGAGGTAAATTTAAATGAAAAGAAAGATATCTAATAGCAAGGCCTTCCTAAAGGATAAGGGTCCAGAGTGCTTCTCTCTTTCCCTGTGACCACAGCCTCTATTATTGTCTGTGCTGAAGATAAGAAACCAATCACAGCTGTAGAGCATCAGCGCAGACTGATAAATGTCACACCTCAAACCAACAATTGGTCCAGAATAGAACTTGGAGTCCTTGGCCACCACTTCTGCTCTAGTCAGCACATGCTACTTTCTTAGCTAGGAAGTTACGTTGGTGCTTTTTTCCTAAGAGGTTTCCAACACTATTTTAAACTCTTTGGAATCAAGCAACAGGATTTGACTATGGTCACAGTCTTGGAACAGTCTGTGGGAGACCTGAACTTCACTTCCAGCATCACACCTTTCTTCTCTGAACGGTCTCAACAAGGCTCAGATTAATACACGTGGCAGAATGGTCCTACATCTTGACTTGTCTCTCAGTGATCCAGTAAGGAGGACAACAGGGAAGTTTCCAGGCTTTCCATATACAGGATCACAGAAGCTAAATGTAAATCACCTGGCACAATTTACTATGTTGACTATAAATCACAATTAAGTGTGGGAGTTCTCATTATTAGCTTACTCTTAGCACTATGTATGTTCCACTCAACTTTCCTGGCAAGCTCCCAGGAAGCCAGGGGCACTAGCCCAGGCTAGAGTTTCAGGACCCTGACTACCCAAGGGCTCAGGAATAGAAAAGGCTGGCTGGCAGCTTCAGCAGGTTTATACTAGTTCCTTAGTATAAACAGGAACTAAAGGCAAAGGCTAGTAGTGTATAGGAAGGACTAGTCCAGGCAGAATTACTCAACAGCATATGCTTAGGGAACTGGCAAGGCAGGGACAAAAAGGACAATTTTAAGTTACTTTGTATTTATCAAAGTAATCACAATAGTAAAAAATTGGAATTTCCCTGCATTTTCTTTATACTTTGCTTGTACTTAATTTGCACTCAATACTGTTTTTGAAATACACATGAGGCCTGAATGTATAAAAGACATCATAGCCTTGGCACCCATAGTGCAGCAGTTAGGGCGCCGGCCACACACACCAGGGCTGGCAGATCTGAACCCAGCCTGGGCCTGCTAAACAACGACAACTGCAACAACAACAACAAAAGAAAGTAGCTGGGCATTACAGCAGGCACCTGTAGTCCCAGTTATTTGGGAGGCTGAGGCAAGAGAATTGCTTAAGCCCAAGAGTTTAAGGTTGCTGTGAGCTGTGACACCATGGCACTCTACCAAGGGTGACACAGTGAGACTTTGTCTCAAAAAAAAAAGAAAGAGAGAGAGAGACATCATAATTTTTCTATTGCTTAGGACTGCTAAATTCCTAATCTGGTCCTTGGCTTCCAGAAGTGAGGAAAACTAAGTTTCAAGGTCAATATTCACTTTTTCACTCAACAAACATTTCTTTAAAAAGAGTAAGTACCATGCCTTTGCTCAGTTCTAGGATATGGCAGCAAATGAAACAGATGGGATTTCTATGTTCCTGGAGCTCACAGTTTAGTGAGTGTGGCTGAGAATAAGAGCCCAAAGCCAAAGGTTTGTATTGGAAAACAATCAAGATTCCACAGCCAGCAATGGGATGCCAGCAGAAGAGTCCATGGGCAGGGAAGGAGCTATTCATGGAGATGAACTCGTTCAGATAATGCCCTCATCCCCTCATTCTCCTTGGCAGAGAGTGAGCCACTCTACTGGGTTGAGTCCATCAATAGCATGATGATTAGTGCCCTCATAGCCTGTGCTGCCATGAAGCTGCGCCTTCTCTGCTCATAGCCCTGATTTATAAGCTATGCACAAAATGCTAAAAGCTCCAAAGAAAGACAGAAGACCTGAATTGTCCACTAGCAGGAATTCTAGAAAGTATAACAAGGCCAGAAGTGGGAAGCACAAAAACAAATGCCAGATGAAGCTAGGTAATCTTTCCCCTACCTTGTCATCACATTTCTCTGACACTAGATGGAAAGGAAAAATAAAGAAGGGGGTAGGGAGAGAAAAGCTGGACAGGAGACTTACTGAAATGGTCAGGTACTTTAGCCAAAATCTTTCTGAGGAGAGTTTCTGCTTTGCAGCATGATGAGGGCAAGGATGGGGGAAAGGCTATAGTCTGATGTGTTAGAGAAAGGAGTCATTCCAGGAGCTCAGTTCTGGCACTGCCAAAAACTGACGGCCATGGTAAAGTTAAAGAGTTAACAGTAACAGCAGGATCTAGAATTAGAGCACAGCTGGCAGTGCAACAGCTCACAGAGACCTCATGCATTTGACCTCTCTAGGCTTCAGTTTCATCATCCGAAAATGAAGATGATATAAGAGTGCATATTAGTTTTTGTAAACCTAGCACTCTAGGAGGCCAAGGCAGGTGGACTGCCTGAGCTCACAGGTTTGAGACTACTTTGAGCCAGAGTGAGACCTTGTCTTTAAAAATAGCTGAGTATTGTGGCAGGTGTCTGTAGTCTCAGCTACTTGGGAGGCTGAGACAAGAGAACTGCTTGAGCCCCAAGAGTCTGAAGTTGCAGCAGTGAACTATGACACCACAGCACTCTACCAAGGGCAACAAAGTGAGACTTTGTCTCAAAAAAAAAAATTAGAAGAGCATTAGTTTACTAGAGCTACCATAACAAATTACCACAAATTGGGTGACTTAAAATAAAAGAAATTTATTCTCTTATACTTCTGAAGTACACAAGTCTGAAATCAAGGTGTCATCAGGGCCATGCTCCCTCTGAAGGCTCTAGGGACAAATCCCCCCGATCTCTTCTAGTTTCTGGTAGTTGCTGTCGATCCTTGAAGGGCCAGAGCCAATCCTTAGCTTATGAAAGCTTAACTCCAATCCCTCCTCCATCTTCATATAACCATCCTCTCTGTGTGTCATTTTTCTCTCTTCTCTTTTAGTGATAGGATCTTGCTCCCTTACCCAGGCTGGCATGAAGGGATATAGTCATAGCTCACAGCAACTTCTCAAAATCCTGGGCCTCCAGGAATCTGTCTGCCTCAGCCTCCTGGGTAGCTGGGACTATAACTATAGGTGTGTGCCACCACACCTAATTTTTTTTTTTGTAGACACAGTTATCTCCCTATGTTGCCCAGGCTGATCTTGAACAATCTCAAGCAATCTCCCACCTCAGCCTCCTAAAGTCCTAGGATTACAGACATGAGCCACCATACCTAGCCCTCTTTTTTCTCATTAAGTATACATACTGGTCACCAGAGTAGGACTAACCAGCAGAACTTCATCTTAACTAGATTACATCTGTAAAAACACTAAATCCAAATCCAAATAGGATCATATTCATAGGTTGAGGGGGACATGAATTTTGGGGGATACTATCTGACCCAGTACTGAGCATCGTCCTAGTAAGGAGAAGTTTATATATAGTGCTTAGTACCATGCCTGGCTCACAATGTGTGCTATGTAAAGAATAGCTACCTTTCATCATCAGGTAGCTGGGATATTGGGGTACCCTAGAATCACTACCCTTTCATCTTAAGAAGCAAGAAACTAGATGAACCTAGTGTCCCAAAATAAAGCTGTTGAGGGTAGAGCCAGAGCACCATAGGTTTATTACCACTGAGTACCACTTCTCAATACCCTCAGGCTAGAATGAGAAAACATCTGCTACAGTAACTTCATTTGGTTTTTTCAACAACATAGCATGTATCATTCCAAATGAACAAACAACCCCTTCAAAGCACTCCCCTTATTAGGATCTGCTTTGGAAGAATCTTCAGAGTCAGCCAGGAAGCTGCACCAGAAGGAGGGGGCATGGTGGCTCATGCCTGTAATCCCAGCACTCTGGGAGTCCGAGGCGGGTGGATTGCCTAAGCTCACAGGTTTGAGACCAGCCTGAGCAAGATCCAAAAAACAATCGGTGTTGTGGCGGGTGCCTGTAGTCCCAGCTACTTGGGAGGCTGAGACAAGAGAATTGCTTGAGGCTTGGTGCCTGTGGCTCAAGTGGCTAAGGTGCCAGCCACATACACCTAAGGTGGTAGGTTTGAATCTAGCCGGGGCCTGCCAAACAACAATGACGGCTGCAACCAAAGAATAGCTGGGCGTTGTGACAGGTGCCTGTGGTCTCAGCTATTTGTGAGGCTGAGGCAGGAGACTCGCTTGAGCCCAGGAGTTGGAGGTTGCTGTGAGCTGTGATGCCATGGCACTCTACCCAGGGGGACAGCTTGAGGCTCTGT
>CAUYQV010064902.1:0-12618 GCA_963574575.1 Galagoides demidoff
ATGTACACCATGGAATACTATGCAGCCATTAAGAAGGATGGAGACTTTACGTCCTTCATGTTCACATGGATGGAGCTGGAGAATGTTCTTCTGAGCAAAGTATCACAAGAATGGAGGAAAAAGTATCCAATATACACACCCTTATTATGAAACTAATTTATACCTTTTATATGAAAGCTATAACCAAATAGCCTAAGAATATGGGGAGGGGGGAGGGAGAAGGGAGGGGGAATGAGTGGAGGGAGGAGGATTGGAGGGATCACTTCTGAGGTTTATCTTACAGGGGTACAAGTGAATCTTTCTAAGAGTAGAATGTGAACGTTTTAAAACAATAACTGAGAAAATGACATGAAGGCTCTGTTGACCAGTTTGATGGAAGTATTTCGGATTGCATGTGAAAATCCCACACTGTACCCCAGAAGTGCATTAAAGTACACAGTTACCATTCAATAAAAAAAAAAACACTCCCATTTCTATACACTAACAACCAACTATTGACATTTACAACTGCATGGCAAGAATAAACTATTTAGGAATAAATGTATCCAAGGAGGTGAAAGCTCTGCACCCTGAAAACTAAGTAGTATAAAACTTTACAGATGAGAGAAATTAAAATCACAAATAAACGAAAAGATAGCCCGTGTTCATTCATGGACTGGAAGGTTGTTAAACTGTCCATGCCACCCAAAGAGATAAACAGATTCATCGCAATCCCTATGAAAATAGCAAGGGTATTTTTCACCGACACAGAAGCTTCTGGTTATTGACTGTAGGCTTCCTTGCCCATCTTCTATGGGGTGATAAGTCTCGTGGAACAGACTTTGCAAACCCTCTCTGCTGGGTGCTTCACATCCATCATCAACCCTCACGAACCCCCGAGCTAGGTGCTGTTAGATATTTCCTCCGCTTTACAGATGGTAACGAGGCTCAGTGACGTAGCTCTCAGTGGAAAGAGGAAGCCCGGCTGGATGCAGCGGGAAGCTAGAGCGCGAGGCCTGGACCCCAAGACCCAGCAGGCTTCCCAAGGCTAGTTTCAGTTTCGGGGGCAAACCAAGCGTCCTAGTCCCCTATTGGTTGGCGTCCGAGAGGGCGCGCGCTGGTTGGCGGGGGCTGGGGCACAGACCAATGAGAAGACAATGACGACCACGGAGCGCGGGCCGTCGAGGGTGCGTGGAGGCCCGGCTGTCGTTTGAATCCCGCTGCTGTTTGAACCGTAGGCCTCGCTGCTCCTGACACGCGGGGCCGGACTCTCCGGCTGTGACAAAGGCGACCGGGTCGCCACAACCCCGGCCCTCCGAGGTCTCGACATGAGTTCCCCGGATGAGGTGTCCGTTTGGGTCGCTGCTATGGGCCTGGAGGGCAGGGAGCGGGCCAGTGTCCAACCAGCGAGCCCCGGAGCCCCGTGGGACTCCAGACCCAGCCTCGGTTTGGGGGCGCCACGGAGAAACGAGGGCGAGGACCCGCTGGCAGACCCAGAGGGCTTCCAGGAGGAGCAGGAAGTGGCAGAGGCCGGAGGGCTAGTGTCCTGGGGCCGGGAAGGCCGGTCTGACACCCCAAGCCATAAGAAGGATCTGGACTACGAGTCTGTGATCGTCGAGCAGCCACTGAGCGACTGGGATGTCCGGGGTGTCTGCAGAATCCCGTCCCCAGAGAGCCGTGACCCTGAAGTGTCCACCATCTGGGCGGACCTAGAGGCAGGTCCTGGCGGCAGAGGCGCGCTTGGGGCTAGCTGCGTGGCCTTTCGGCAGGCCTCTGCCACCCCTCCTCGCCCCAGCGTGCCCTCAAGAGGCCGGGCCTGGGGGAACCCAGCGAGAAGCGCTAAGAGTAGGTTGAGCGTCAGCGTGGACCTCCCGCAGCACTCCGTGGAAGGTGTAGTTGGGCTGCCTTCTGACCCCGAGTCCTCAGATGAGTGCAGTGAGGTACAGATGATGAGGGTGAGCATCTACCCCAAAGAAGGCGGCCGAGGCGAGCCGGACAGCCCTGAGGAATCTGGAGAGACACCCAGACACTCGAATTTCCTTGTCAGGGAGAATTTCCTTCAGGTGCCAGGCTCTTTCCTGGCCTCTGCTACCCAAGGACTCACCTCGGCCATGGAAAGACAGGCCTTTGGAGAGCTGGACAGCTCTTCCTCTAAGAAAATACCAAGCGTGCTCTGGAGGAAGGGAGAGAGCAGGCCTAGCTGCCCAGGACCTGCTGCTGCTGCTGCTGCTGCTGCTGCTGCTGCTGTTGGGAGCAACCTGCCCCGGGCCACTCCTAGGAAGAAGGTGTCCCAGGAGAAGTCGTCCCCAGGGAGTGCCTCAAAATTCGCCCTGGGGAGAGTCTTTCCTTCCTGGGGGCAGAGGCTCTCGGTAGGTCCCCTGGAACCAGCCACCTTCCCTCCGATCTCTGGTGTACCGCTGCTTGGGAGGTCCAAGGGATATTCCTTGCGGTCATCGGGACCCCCCCAGTCCAAGCACAGAGGCACTGGGAAGAAATCTGCGGTGAGGAAGGCAAAGGAGTACCAGCCTGTGGTCAGGGAAGATAATGAGCCAAAGCAAGATCCAGTCCCAAGGGCCCAAGTGAGTAGGCCGTCTTCCCCCCCCCCCACGCTTCCCCTGCCCCGGGCACACACACCGTTACTCGAGTCCATCGTTGACTCTGCTCAGGGGTTGTCCATGGGAGTCCACGGTCATGAGGAGGCCAAATCAGGATCATCTTAGTAGGGGCACACATTAAGGGAGCACTTGGTATGGGGCAGGCTCTGTTCTCCACACTTTGCAGCTTCCTGCCTCCTCCCCAGAGAGGGGCTGGGATGGAAGGCAGGGCTGGAAGTTGGTTTGGATTGGAGGGTTCCTTAAAGTTTGGGCTGCAAAGCTTGGGTTGTCCAGACTCATCAGCCTCCTGGCTCCTCCTTCCTAGCTGTTCCCCAAGCCTGCCTGGCAGTGGGCCTGGACTGTCTGAGCATCCCCATTGTTTTTCCTGGCTCAGCGCTGTCTCCTGGCCTGGGGCTGACTGAGGGAGAAAGGGCTAATAAGATTGCAGCCTCTGTATTCCCCTCCTTATTCCCTACCTCACCCCAGCCCCTGCACATACATGCTCACGCTCACACGCCCCAGCCCAACTCTGAGAAATTTTTTGCTTCAGCCTCCAACACACAAGCCAGGGCCACCTTGCCTGTGCGTATATCGTGGAGAACTCAAAAGTGGCAAACCCAACACCGGAGACCTCCAAGTTCCAGGAAACTCACGGGCCTCGGCCTTGAGCCAGGGAGGCATTATGCCCAGAGGCCCTTCATCCTCCAGTGAGTCTTGTGGGTTTGCTAGGATGGAGGGGAGAGGGGTCGAGAAGGGAAACCTCTGACTGTGTCACCTCCCGGGGGGGTCAGCCTTCCCCCCAGGCTTCCCTGCCTACCCAAGCAGCTGTCCCCCAGGAAACGGGGTGTAGACAGGGCTGGAGTGGTGTTTGTGGGCTGGGGGTGATTTGTAGCAGCACCCCAAACTCTTGACTCCAGAAGTAGACTCTCGACAGAACAGAGCCTTTTCTGTTAAGTCCTGTTCAACCACATTGCTCCTCCCAGGGACTGGCTGTGGCTGCAGCTCTGCTAGTGTAAGACCCAGAGCCACAATCCTAGGGGGGCCACAGGCACAGAGGGGCTGTCGCAGGGGAGCAGGGAAGGCTGGAAGGCAGGCCCAGAGAGAAGGTTGGAGCTGCTGGGCAGAGCAGGGCCCTCTTCTTGCCAGCAGAGGGTGCTGCTGCCTCACTTTAGACCCAGCTAGGCCCTTTCCCACCACACCATGAGACTTGGAAGCTGGATTTTGTGATCTTTCAGGTGATCAGGAACCACCTGTCCAGACCCGAAGACTGGAAAGGCAGCAGCAGCAGCCACCAGGAGCACAGGGCTGTCCTCGGGTAATGCCTTGTCTGGCTCCTAGAAACCCAGGTCCTAACTAGGTGGTGGGAAACATACCCAAGTTAAACTGGCTTCTGTGTCCCCTGCCCCTTTCCCTACACCATGGAGAGAGAGAAGACGCCTCCTTTCCATTGATTCCTTGCCAGTCTAGCCACTGGGCTGCGGGCAGTGGGGACATGCAAGGGCTGGCGGGAGGAGGACGAGGAGTTAGGAGGCCAGAGTATACTAATAATGTCTCTTCTTCCTGTGTCCGCTGGGTTAGTGTCTGCTGCTACAGAGAGAAGTAGACGACCTTAAGGAGCAACTAGGTATGACGAACCCCTGGCTGGGGTGGGGAAAGGGACAGACCAAGACCACAGTGTCTTACTTCGGGTGCTGGGGACACGGGGAAATACTGGGCTACAGGTGCAGGCAGCCTCACTGGGACCGACGTTTCCATTGGGAGGAGGACCGAGCAGGCCTGACCCTGGAGCCTGCTGTGCATTTCCTAGAGCTGGGGGTGTGCACGGATAGCAGTGTATCGGGTGAACCCCAGGTCCACTTTGTCAACGAATCCCGTAGATCTCCTTCTCTTAGCACGTTTAGAGCTACCCTTTTCCCTGCTTGGGGTGGCGCCTATGGGTTTTGTTGTTGTTTACGTGCTTATTTGTCTTTTTTAACACATTCCGAACAGCCCTGGTATGCCCCAGGACTGAGAAACACTGGTACATTTTGTTCCCGTTTAGAAGGTCCCACATTTAATTCAGGTGGTGGGTGGGTGAGTCAGTCCCAGGGCTGCCTGGACAGGGGCTGCTGAGGTTTCAGGTTGCAGGGACAGGCGGTTCCCCAAGGGGGAAGGGGGATGGGTTCCTGTCTCCCCACATCTGGAGTGCCCGGTTGTGCCCCTCTATTCCAGTGGCCATGCAGTCCCTCGTTGACAGGCTCCAGGCCCTTTGAGGTGAGTGTTACACGTACCACACCCCTTCCGCGACCCCTTCCCGCAAAGCTGGCTGCTCAGGAGGGCTGTGGGCCGGCCCTGGCTTGTGACCCTCAGACCCTGCCCGACTCTGCTCTGTTTGACAGGTTGGACCCAGCATCATGTATGAGACAAACAGCTGGTAGCTTTGGAGCCCAGGAGCTGCGACCATGCTGGTTCCCTCCGTTTCTTCTTCTGCCAGGGCTTCCTCTCGTCTGCTGCTTTTGCCCTGCCCCCACCTCAGTTTACAGTGGTTTCCAATTAAAAGTAGTTCTCATATTCTGCTCTGTGGTCTGCCCTGCTTCTACTGGGGAGGGGTTGTTGTGAGGAAGGGGAGGGGTGGGGGACTGCTCCATTCCGGGAGCATTTTAAGAGCCCTTGTAACCCTGGCGTGCTGTGGTTGGCCCTCTCCCTGTGGGGCATCTCCCTGGGCCAGGCTGCGGGCGGTGGCGGCCCTGCACTCAGCCTCACCGTGGTGCCCTGGGTCTAGGCTCTGTGGGAGCCCCACCCAGCCACGTTAAAATTTCTTCCCTTTCCCCTGCGGGCCCTGTTCATGGTCCCTCCTAAAGTCCTATTTGCAGGTCTTATGGTTCCCACTTTTCACCGCTATTCCCCCCTCCCCTTCAGCAGGAACTAATTGACCCCCTTCCAGAGGTCCAACCCCTCTTTCCCTTCCTCATTTGGTTCATTCACTGTCCTGGTTCTGCCCTCTCACCCTTCTTTTCTGTCATGAGCATCCTTGATCTCATCCATGGCTTCACGTCCATGGCCTTTTCCGCAGGCTTATTATTTCAACGGGTGTCAAAGAACACAGTTCAGCTCATCCTCTCCCTCCAGGGCCCAGTCCTCTTTCTGGAGGCATTCTCTCCCTCTGATGCCACCATGTAGAGCAACGGTTCTCAACCTGTGGGTCGAGACCCCTTTTGGCGGTCGAACGACCCTTTCACAGGGGTTGCCTGAATACATCCTGCATGTCGGATACTTACATTACGATTCATAACAGTGGCAATGTTACAGTTATGAAGTAGCAACAAAAATAATTTTACGGTTGGGGGTCACCTCAACATGAGGAACTGTATTTAAGGGTTGCAGCATTAGGAAGGTTGAGAACCACTGATGTAGAGGGACAACTCGGCCAGAAACTGGCGCATCATCCTCGGTTCCTCTTTAGCCCTCGCCTCTGAACCTCAGTTACCCAATCCCATCAGTTCTCCCCCCTTAGTTTCAGTGGAGGCCTAGAGGCAGAAACCACATCCCAGGAGATGGCAGAGCACAAGGCGAGGTGCAGGGAACATGGGAGAAGAGAGCAGGTTAGTCTCTTGGTGGGAGGTGGGGCAAATGAGTCCATTCTGGTGCCTTGGGCCAAGCTTGGGGAAACCACTGGCCAGCTGCCATACCCCATGGCCCATGGCCAAGGGATCAGAGCCTCCACAGCCCTCATGTCCCAGCCAGCCAGCCCACTGCCCCTTCTCTGTCTGATTGGCTTCATGGCCTTGACTTGAAAAAGGGCAGTTAGTTTCCAGGGCAAGTGTGGAAGCTAGGTCTAAAGTCCTGGGATGGGCCCAGTCGGGTACCAGATGGGCCACCCCCATGCCACAGATTTTCCTGAACGTGATCTTTCTGTGTCCCACCTCCATCTTCCGGGATGCCTACTGAGCTCTCATGAGATGTTGTCTGAGCTCCCTGTTTGATTTCACCCTCACTGACAATTGGGATGGCCTCCTTCCTTCAGCTAGGATCCCAGGCTGGGCGGGCCTGACACTCAGAGGGACAGATTCATGTGAGAGTGAGGTGAGTGCAGGTTCTGCCAGCCTCCATTTCCCGGAGACTAGGTATTTAATAGATAAAGGGGGAGACAAGTGCAGACGTCCTTCGGGATTAGTGTGTGAGGGAAGGTGTTCGTCCATCTGTGTGTGCTTGTGAATCCAGTGGGAGATAATCTCCCTGTAGGGAAAAAGAGCTTATTCAGGGAGTGGAGGCAGAGGTCAAGGATCCATAAGGTATCAAAAGAGCAAATGCAAGGGTGGGATCTACCTTTTACAAGAGGTGTTTTACGAGTCAGGAAGGTATCGAGTGGGATGAAGTTGAAGTTGCCAAGCCCAACGATGGGTGCCAGGGCTCTCAGAGTGCTTAGGTCGCTGGAGTAGGGTCTTCATCCTTTGTGGGATGAATATGATGTCTCAAAAATCCTGTGTGTGTTGGTGGAATGATAGTGTGAAGGCTGGCTACTTCACAGTAGGTGGACATGCCTCATCTTTGAAGCAAAGAGCTCCTATGGGAGACTGCCATGACGACGGGTAAGAAGGTCACAGGGAGGATGCAAAGTAAAAGCGGGACTATGACTATGCTTGGAAAATTGGTCAGGCTTGGTGTGGCCTTCCCCCTGCATTATCACTCTGTCTCCTTTACGGACTGTGTGGTCTGAGCTCGGGGAGACGTATCATCACGCATGAGGAGGGACAGTCATAGAACTCAGAGCCAGAAAGGAACCTGACCTGGGACTTAAACCAGGCACTTCAAACCCCTCACTTGGGGGGTGGGACTTGATTCCCCAGGCTAAGGCTTTGACCCTGACCCAAGTGGTCATTACCTAGAGGGATAACACAGCAGGGTGGTGTCTGAATGATAATGTTTGGCAGAGACTTTCCAACTTGGGATTCTGACACCGGAGATATCTAAGCCCCATTCTGATGGGAGCAGAATTCTGGCACCGGGCACTGGCCCAGAGGCATGGGGCTGTGGTTGGCAGGGTGAGGAAGGAGAAGAGCATGTAGAAGCAGGTGTGAAAGGCATGAACACAACTCCTGGGGACTAGTTTTGCCAGTCCCAAATCCCACCGCTGAGCACAGGATCTATGTTCTCTATTCAGACCAACTACTGCACAATAGTGTTACTTTAAGGTGTACCCAATAGATTGTGGTGGGCTGAGGCTTCCATTTCTAGGGGAAGTCAGTTACAGAATGTGAGGCTCACATTAGAGCAGTCCATCTAGTCCCCAGAGCACAGGAGGCAGTGGAACCCCTCCCCACATTCAACGCCCCCCAACTTTTTTTTTGTTTTTGAGACAGTCTCACTCTGTCACCCTCGGTAGGGTGCCATGGCATCACAGCTCACAGCAACCTCCAACTCTTGGGTTTAAGCGATTCTCTTGCCTCAACTTCCCGAGTACCTGGGACTATGGGCACCTGCCACAATGCCCGGTGATTTTTGTTGTTGTTGTTACAGTTGCCACTGCTGTTTTAGCTGGCTGGGGCCGGGTTCAAACCCGCCACCCTTGATATATGGGACTGGTGCCCTACCCACTGAGCCACAGGCACTGCCCCCACAATCCCCCCTTTTGCTGTTCCCTCAAGCTTGTTCTCCCCAAAACAGGGATATAGAGGCTGGCCTGGAGAGCTCTGGACCACCCCCCCCCACCCTGTGCTGCTCCTCAGCTCAGAGGGAGCTCTGGAGTCTTGCTGAGCTACATCCCTGCCTGTGTGTGACTCAGCTGTAATGGAGGAGTCCTGAGCAAAATCTCACCTATACCAGGTGCCAGGGCTCCCAAATGCTCATTTCCAAAAAATATTGTCTCCTCTTCTGACTTTAGCTATGGGTGACTGCCTGTGACTGGGCAAGCCAGAGAGCAAGAGGCAGCAAGGGTGTCGTACTTGGCTGTGGTGGAGGCCTAGCACACAGGAAGTGGGGATATGAGATGACAGCCGATGTATGAGAGTTGTTGTGGTGAGTAACTACCATGGATTTTCAGTCTTTGCTGTCACGAACTCCCAGGTGAACTTTGACAACTTCATGTGAATTTGTCCTGATTCTCCATGCCAAAAATTCTTCCTTTCCCCACCCACATTTTCTCATTATCCATTTCCTCTAATG
Organism: Galagoides demidoff; assembly: GCA_963574575.1. Taxonomy (NCBI): domain Eukaryota; kingdom Metazoa; phylum Chordata; class Mammalia; order Primates; family Galagidae; genus Galagoides; species Galagoides demidoff. The sequence goes on from CAUYQV010064902.1 coordinate 8,715, forward strand.
ACAAAGCAAATATCCAATGTACATTGTGTCTGCCACAGTGGTCATGTGAACTACACTTGCATGAGTCTAGAGAGCACTATTCACCTGAATCCAGAGTAAACAGCGCCACGTGGCTGTGCAGTGTTGAAGTCCCTGTCACTACCACACAGAATAAGAAGTAAAACATTGGCAGTGTGGAAGCTGCCTGTGAGCCCTACCCTAATTACTTCTCACCCCTAATCTCTCCAGAGGTAACTGCTGTCTTGCCTTTTCTAAGAATCGCTCACTTTCTCTTAAAATATTAACAATTGGTGTTTAATAAATAACTCTTACCAAGATATAAGAAATAAATTAGGGGGCAGAGCCAAGATGGCGGACTGTAGTCAGCTTTTTATAGAAGCTCCCATCCAGAAGGAGGCTTAAAGGACAGAAGTTTAGGAAGGGAGCTGATGGTTTAGAGTGGAGCCAAGAGAGAAGATTGAAGAGCACACTTCAACCTTCCTGAGGCAAGCTGTGACCCCAAAAATACAATCAAAAGGTACAAAATCCACCACCAAGCGGATGGGAGTCCCCTCCCGCACATCAAGGGCTTGCAGTTTACTCCATGCAAACAAGCGAGCAGAGTTCAAACTTCCTCCCACTCTATCCCACGGGAGAGATCCCCCTAAAAACTGGACCTCCTACCCCTGCTGGCATGCCACGGCACCATCCTGCCAGGCATAAAACTGTAAAACTGTATAAAACTGTATACATTCCCCACCTGCAACATGGAACTCCGAGGATTCCCCACCCACCCACGCTGAGGTCTGGAGGTTTGTTACCTATGGAGTCCAGATTCTTGGGCATCTCCTTGAGAGAAGTGGAGGGGGAAAGGGCTGGTGCTGCTCTGTGCTGACTGTAGCACAGACATGAGGAGAAGAAAGTTGGCTCGGAGGAAGCCATACAGCAACAGTGGCATCCTGAGCTGCGAACTGGCACCATTCCGGATAGACAAGCCCTGTCTCTCTGGGCAACCAGAGGTTCCGGACAGCAGGCAAAGGCTGAATGCGGAACGGACTTGGTAACTTTCATAAGTAAAGAGACTATTAGTAGCAGCCCTCAGGGTAATACAGCTGAGACAAAGGCAGTGGGTGGGCAGAGGCTGGAATTGACACCCGAGTGTAAACTGTTATTTGTCTTCTGCCCAGAGCTGAACACAGCCTCTGACTTGCAGAGGAATCTAGCCTGACAGAAGCCTAATTCAAACACACAAAGCCCCCCTGCCGAACTCAGATTTCTGGCTGCTTTTGGCAGTCATAAACCCCGGGAGCAGTTGCCTACTGGAGCGAATGGGTCATAGACCTGGGGGATTACGAGTGACTGAGTGCAAGGTGGGGTAAGAGGTATTAACCTTCCCAGACTAACCCATTTGCTAGGTGGGTCCCTTTGCCCTTACGGAGCACCAGAGCAAGTTATATCTGAGCAGCGAGCAGACCCCTCTTCTCTAGCTGCCAGAGACATTTGAACTCTTCCACTTGAAACTGGTGCTGACTGGGACAACTGATTTGGACCCCTTAAACCGGGCAGACCACCGAGGGACTATTCAAAGAGGCACCCTGGCTGTATGGTTGAGGGAAGGTTGATTTTCCTTGCCCAGTTGTTGTTGGTGGGAGGAGTGGAGACCTAATTGCTGATATTTCTCCACAGTAGAGACTTCAACCAAGAGAAACTGAATCACTAGGGTAGGACAGAGACCAGCTGAAAATAAGACAGAGCCACTTAGCCCCACCACACCAAGCAGGTCCCCAGTCTCTCAGGCCGTAACACCATACAGGTCCTTGACAAACCTGAAGGGGAAAAGCCAAATGGGGTAAAACAATCATGGGGCAGAATCAGCAGAAAAGCTCTGGTAATATGAATAATCAGAGTAGAACCCCCCCCCCAAGAAAGGATGTGACTGGTAATATGAACAACCAGAGCAGTTCAACTCCCCCCCCCCCCAGGAAAGGATGTGAGGCGAAACTGAAGATTCCTTTTATAAACAAATGGCCAAGATGTCAGAAATTGAATTCAGAATTTGGATTGCAAATAAGATTAATAGGATAGAGGCAAAGATAGAACTAGAAATTCAAGGAGCATTTTAAAAGTTCACTCAAAAATTCAACAAATTCAAAGACAAAACCACCAAAGATTTGGAAACATTAAGGCAACAGATTGCAGCCCTCAAAGATCTGAAAAATATGGTAGAATCTCTTGGTAACAGAGTGCAGGAGGCAGAAGAAAGGATTTCAGACATAGGAGACAAAGCTTCTGAATATGTCCAAACATCCAAGAAGAATCATAAATAGAAAGCAAAAACGGATCATTCTATCAGAGAGCTCTGGAACAATTCAAAGAAAACTAATATTAGCCTTATAGGAATCCCTAAAGGTGATGAAGGTGCTTTGCAAAATACAGAGGCTCTTCTTTATGAAATTATGAAAGAGAACTTTCCAGATATGTCAAGAGATCCTGAAATTCAGATTGCAGACAGCTTCAGAACCCCAGCACGACATAACCCAAGTAAGACATCCCCCAGACACATCATAATTAACTTCACTAAAGTGAATATGAAAGAGAAAATCCTGAAAGAAGCGAGACATAAGAAAACCATAACATACAAGGGAAAGAATATCAGAATAACTGCAGATCTCTCTGCCAAAAATTTTCAGGCAAGAAGAGGGTGGTCATTGAAAACCATAATGTACAAGGGAAAGAATATTAGAATAACTGCAGATCTCTCTGCCGAAACCTTTCAGGCAAGAAGAGGGTGGTCATCGATATTTAATCTCTTAAAACAAAATAAATTTCAGCCCAGGATCCTGTATCCAGCTAAACTGATTTTCATTTATGATGGAGAAATTAAATACTTTAGTGACATCCATGCATTGAAGAAATTTGCCATAACTAAACCAGCTCTCCAGGATATTCTCAGACCCATTCTCCATAATGACCAGTGCAATCCTCCACCACAAAAGTGAACTAACTCAGAAACAATTGATCAAACTCCAACTTCTACAGTGGCGAAAGGATTAAAAACGTCCACTGGACTTTTGAACAGCTCGATACCTAAAATTTTATCAGGCTTATCAATAATTTTAATCAATGTGAATGGCTTAAATTGTCCTGTAAACAGGCACAGATTGGCTGATTGGATACAGAAACTTAGAGCAGACATCTGTTGCATACAAGAATCTCTTCTTACGTTAAAAGACAAATATAGACTCAGGATGAAGGGATGATCATCTATATTCCAGGCTAATGGAAAGCAGAAAAAAGCAGGTGTTGCAATTTTATTCACAGATACAATAAGTTTTAAACCAACAAAAGTAACCAAAGATAAAGATGGTCACTTTATATTTGTTAAGGGCAATACGCAATATGATGAGATCTCAATTATTAATATCTGTACACCCAACCATAATGGACCTCAATTTATAAAACAGGCTCTAATTGGCATGAGCAACTTGATCTCCCCCAGCTCCATCATAGTTGGAGGTTTTAACACTCCTTTGGCAGTGTTGGATAGATCCTCCAATAAGAAGCTTAACAAAGAAATCTTAGATTTAAATTTAACTATTCAACTTCTGGACTTATCAGACATCTACAGAACATTTCATCCCAACAAAACTGAATACACATTTTTCTCATCAGTACATGGGACATACTCCAAAATTGATCACATCTTAGGCCACAAATCTAACCTCAGTAAATTTAAAAGAATAGAAATTATTCCATGCAGCTTCTCAGACCATCATGGAATAAAAGTTGAACTCAGCAACAACAGGAATCTGCAGACTTGTACAAAAACATGGAAGCTAAATAACCTTATGCTGAATGATAGACGGGTCAGAGATGAGATCAAGAAGGAAATTGCCAAATTTTTAGAACAAAATGACAATGAAGA
>CAUYQV010064904.1:0-12721 GCA_963574575.1 Galagoides demidoff
AATTCTTTATAAAGGTTCCAGCAAAACCCCCCTAACTTAAGGCCTACATGGGAGCAGAGGTTTGCACACAAATTCCTGTATACCCAAGACTTTTCTTTATGCCTTGCTTAAAGATTCGAAGTAACAGCCTCCAAATTGGCAAGGTCAGCAAGGGCAGGTATTCAATCTACCTTGTTCCTCCATAGTCTCAGGCTTCATCAGATAAGAACAAAGAAAATAATGACTGACAACATGTTCTTCATTAAGTTATGTTAAACCAGGTTATGTTGAAAGGGTTATGCTTAAAGATGTATGTTGGGTAGATTATCAGATTATTAGGGAAGAACTACCTACAGTGCAGGTGGTCACAAGATGTTTAAATGGATTAATGAAGTCATTGATGTCCAATGCCCATTTGCAGAGGGATTGTAAGGAATATTAATGAGGTCATTGCTGTATAGTGCGCATGCACAAGATTCCCTATATAAACCAACCGTAAATAAAGAAAGCTTGCCATTTTGCCTGAGCGAGCAGATGGTCACCTTTATTTAAAACACAGTTTCAATAAGCGTGCTTATTCTTTGCAACATTGCTTTTCCATGAGACCCTAATGGCATCACCCTTACAGCAACAAAACTGAAAGCTTTTCTACTTTGAACTGAAACCAGAAAAGGAAGTCCTCTATCTCAACTACTATTCAACATAGTACTGAAAGTGTTAGCTAATGTAATCAGGTGATAAAAGATGTAAAGGGTATATCAATAGGAGCAGAAGAGAACAATTGCTAGCCCTTTGCCAGTGATTTTATACTTTGAGAACCCCAGAGACTCAACCCCAAAACTCCTGGAAGTGAACAAGAAACAGAATCATCTCAGGGTAAAAACTCAATGCCCAAAAATTAGAAGCCAGCGTATAAAAGCCAGGTTGAGAAGCAAATCAAAAACACAATTCTCTTCATAGTAGCTTTCAAAGAAAATAAAATACTCAGAAATATACCTAATAAAAAAGGTGAAGAACTTCTACAAAGAGAATTATAAATCATAAGAAAAGAAATAGCAGAAGACTTTCACAAACGGAAGAACATACCATGCTTTTGGCTGGGAAGAATCAACATTGTTAAAATGTCTATATTTCCCAAAGCAATCTACAAATGCAATGCAATTCCCATTAAAATATCAACACTATAATTTGAAAAACTGGAAAAAATAATTCTTCTTCTTATATGGAACCAGAGAAGAAAATGTATAGCCAAGGCAATTCTTAGTAATAAAAATAAAGCCAAAGGCACCACTCTACCAAACTTCAGATTATATTATAAGTTCACAGTAATCAAAATAGCATGGTGTTGGCATAAAAATAGTGACATAAACATATGGAACTGAATAGAAACCAAGAGATTAAACCAGTCTCATATAGCCATCTGATCTTTGATAAACCAAACAAAAACATACACCGTGGAAAACAACCCCATTAAGTGTATAGTGTTTGGAGAAGCAGATAACCACATGCAAAAAACTGAAACTAGATGCTCACTTTTCACCACTTACAAAAATTGACTGAAGATAGATAAAAGATTTAAATCTAAGATGTGAAAAGATAAAAATCCTGGATGAAAAATATGGGGAAAACTCTATAGATGTTAGCTTAAAGAAAGTTTTTATAAAGACTTCAGTGACAATTGCAACAATAATAAAGCAAATGGTACTTACTGAAGCTGAAAAGCTTCTGCATAGCTAAGGACACAGCAATTCAAGCAAATAGACAAACTTCAGAATGAGAAAAGATACTTGCACATAATGAATCAAATGAAGGGTTGATAATTAGAATCTACAGAGTACTCAAATTAATTAGCAATAAGAGCAAACAGTCCCTTCTATAAGTGGGCAAGGGGTATGAACAGAACCTTCCGTGAAGAAGACTGATGACTGGCTAACAAACATGAAAAGATGCTCATCATCCCTAATCATACGATAAGTGCAAATCAAAACCACCCCAAGATCTCACCTAACCCCAGTGAAAACAGCCCACACCACAAAGTCTCAAAGCTGCCAATGTTCTCACAGATGTGGAGAGAGGGGAACAACTTTATATTGTTGATGGAACTGAAAACTATTACAGTCTGATTGGAAAGAAGTACAGAGAAACCTCTCAGAACTCAAATTAGACCTTTTATTGAAACTTATAATCCCATTGCTAGGCATTTACTCTGAAGAAAAAAAAAAAAAAAACATTTGTGCTAGATTGTTTATCACAGCTCAATTTACAATTGGCAAAATGTGGGAACAACCTAAATGCCCATCAACCCAAGAATGGATTAACAAACTGTGGTATATGTACACCATGGAATACTATTCAGCTATAAACATATAGACACTTTAAATTTTTTGTATTAACTTAAATGGAGTTAAAACACAATCATTTTAGTAAAGTATCATAAGAATGAAAAAGCAAGTATCAAATGTACTCAATAATAATATGAAGCCAGACAATTCTAATACACACCCAAGTAAGAGAAAAACTCATTTCAAGTTTGGCAGTGGAGGAACAAGGAAGTGGGGAGAGGGGCATGAGTGTGCTCCCACTTAATGGATTCATTGGCCTTATTACTTTTAATCTTTTTGTTCTCTTTATTGCCATGTGTTGATATGTATACATTTAAAGAGATAGGTGCTTTTTCCAGCATTCATAGACTGGCCTTGTCTCAGAAAGCACAGTAGCTGGAATGGCTTTAAGACAACAAAAGGCCCAGGCTGAGTAGGTCTGCCTGCTATGGAGGGCTGTCCTCAGCCTTGGATTGTTGACAATCTGGCAGTGGCACAGACTGGAGACTGAGTTTGCGTGAAATCCTGGAGTCCACTTCAATGCTTATTTTCTTATTATTATGCCACAACCATATATTATGAACTCTCACCTGCTTTTCCTAGTTCTTGTTAAAATATAACTCATGTGGATAATTGTTTGTGTTGAAGTATTCGTGGTGGAAAATATTTCTCTGCCATCATCTTCTAGAGTTTATCTACTTTCTTCTTTTTTGTAGCTAAAAAAATTTAGGAACATTTCAGCCTTATGGCTCTGCCTGTTATTCTCTCATGAGGCTAAAACCAAAATGTTGGGTTGTGTGATAGTCTCTGTAATTGGCTAAAAGTTTGATGTCCCATGTGGCATTTGTCCAATCACATAGCTGGCACATGGGGGTTGATGGTTGAAAGGAAGGCTCAGTTCTACCTCACGTGTGCGTCTTTCCACCAGCTGCTTTGGTATCTTCCTAACCTGGTAGTGGTCTTCCTCCTTTGATCTGGAATTGAGCAATTTCCGTTCATACTCCCTTACCTTTTGGTTATGACATTGATGATGTTCTTATGGAATATTTTGAAATTGGGGTTTGTCTTGTTGTTTTTGTTCATTTGGGGGACATTCAGGTGATTTAAATTCTCATTCCATTATACCAGATAGAAAATATAAGTTATTATAAGAAGATGCAGAATGAGACTCAGTTTTAAAAATGAGATTAGAACTTACAATTGACAGGGCTGTGGGGAATGTGCTCACTTGTAAATGAGAGATAATAGCATTCTCCTAAAGATGTGCAGGAAAGAATTATTATAAGAAAAATTTAGGGTAGTTTTTTTCCTATTTCAAAAATCTATCCATATTTTTTATCACCTTTACTAAACAAATGTCAATATACTTATCAAGGTCATCTAAATATTACTTGGAAACTGAAAAATGTTATGAAAAGTTACCTACAAACAAATGATTGCAGTCATGAAAATAAGATGATATTTCAAATTGTAGTAATTAGTCTTAACTTCCATCCCTGCAACTGTAACAAAATACCATTGACTAGGTAATTTACAAATGAAAGAAATTTATTCCTCACAGTTCTAGATGCTGAGAAGTCCAGGGCCAAGTGCCAGTAGATTTGGTATCTGGTAAGGACTTATATTTTCTTGAGGCATCCTCACATGTTGGAAGGGGTAAACATTGATAAAAGGCTGCTTTACACCTCTTTTATAAGGTCAACTATCTTATGCTTACTTGAGAAGCACATGTGCTAAGGTAATTTACCTCATTTATAAAAATTATTTGTTTATAACCCACCTCCTAAGGGTTCCACCTCTTAATATTATCCTATTGGTGATTAAATTCTAACATTTCAGTTTGGGATGTGGACGTATTCAAATCATAGCAACACTTCAACTAGTAATAAAAATTAAAGTAAAAAAAAAGTTAAAGTAATAGAAATGTCTAAAAAAGGGTTGGGGGCAAGGAGGTTGACTGGAGAAATAATTTGCAGGAGTGTCCAGAGGGAAGGGAGGGTCTCAGATAAAGGAGAGGGGAAAGGGGATGCACCTCAGGTGTAGGTCAGAGAGAAGAGCTGGATCCTGCTGGGGACCTCACAGAGGAACATTGGGAAGCAGAGAGAGAAGATGATAAATGGAAAGAAGATATTAGTGATTGGCATCTTTGTGATTACACCTAGAGAGGCCCAGAGTCCAGTGCGGGGGTAGAGGGCTACCCCCTTCTTCTATTCACACTCCTTTGGTAATCAGCAGACTTCCAAATTACCTAAAAGTTTTCCAGCTCCCATTAACCCAAGCACTGCAGCAACCACAGAATGGAAGAAAATGTCCCCGGTATAACCATAAATTCAGACATAAGGATACAAGATGGACCCCAAACACTAGGAAGATTCATAGCAAAAATGTCATTGCCACGGCACATAAAACTCAAATTACCAAAGTCAAAATAAAGGAGGAAATTCTGCAAGCAGCAAAACAAAGCATCAAATAACCTTCAAAAGAAAACCCATCAGACTAACTACAGACTTCTCAGTGGAAACCTTACAAACCACAAGGAATTGGGATCCCATATTCAATGAACTTAACAGAACAAGTTCCAGCCTAGAATTATATGTCCTGCAAAACTACATTTCACAATTGACATAGAAATTAAGTCTTTTCCTGACAAGCAAACACTGAGGGAATTTTCCAGGACCAGACCTACCCTGCACAAAATACTCAGAACTGCACTGTACACAAAGCAGTACAGTAGACACCCACCAGTGGAAATTTGTCAAAGAAAAAAAAAGCCTAAAATTTACAAATCTTAAAAAAAAAAAAGAACAAGAAGAAAACAAAGCAATAAGGGATTTGCCCACAGAATGAACAGACCAACATCCCACATTATCAATGATATCACTGTTAATGGACTGAATGCCTCTCTCAAAAGATATAGTCTGGCTGAATGGATGAAAAAACAAAACCTAACTATCTACTACATTCAGGAAACATATCTAAACCAACAGAAGACACATAGACTCAATGAAAAGATGGAAAAATAAAAAAAAAATCATGTAAATGGAAATCAAGGGAGAGCAGGTGTAATGGTTCCCTTATCTGATAGATAATCTTGACTTCAAGCCAACAAGGATAAAGAAAAATAAAGAGTGTCATCATATAAGGTAAAGGGGACAATTCAATGAGAATACATGACAATCCTAAATATAGGAACTCCAAACACAGGAGTTCTGAAATAAAGCCGATTTTACTAGAGTTAAGCAAAGAAGTAGATAGCACCACTGTAATTCTCAGAGACCTCTGACCCCCCACTGTCAGGTCTTAATGAATCATCAAGGTGAAAAATAAACAAGCAATGGAATTAAATCAAAGTCTAAATCAAATGAACTCAAAAAACATTTACAGACTCTTCTATTGCAAAACTGAGGAAAACATATTCTTCTCAGCAGCACATGAAACATTCCCCCAAACTGATAATATCTCAGGCTTGTGGTTCCCAACCTTAGGCTACTGACTAGTACTGGCCCATGGACCACACAGCAGGACTTGAGCAGCCGGTGAGCAAGTAAAGCTTCCTCAGTGTTCACAGCCACTCCGGTTCACTCACGTCCCTGCCTGAGCTCCCCGTCCTCCTCAGTGACAGCGTCAGACTCTCATAGGAGCATGAACTCTGCCGTGAACTGTGTTTATGAGGGATCTAGGTCATATGCTTAAGCAGAATCTAACACCTGACGATCTGAGGTCGAGCCAAAGCAGAGACCACTGTGGAGTGGAAGAAAATACAGATTGCCACTAACAAAGAAGTGTGACTGCATAGAGACTGTAAAAATCAATATCTTTCAGACTCCCATCAGTGAGTGGTAAGGGACAATTAAGCTGCTTCTGGTAGCAGGCTTTATAGTGTCAAGTGGGAGTTTCTTTTTAGTTTCAGATCAATATGGGGGGCAATTTGGCTACATTATTTATGCTTATTAGGTAAAGTCCAAGTTGAGCCCTTCACCCAGGGGGTCTCTAGCTGTAAGGCCGCATCTGGTGGCAGGCTTTAAGCCGGAACCCGACAGTTGTTTTAGGCCATGCATGGCACCCCATGCCCATCCCATTGTTTTATTTACCACGTCCATTGTGCCTCTTTCCCACTGTGCGCTTGTCTCAGTCACAGTTTTGGTATCTCCACAGGTAAGAATAAGTAAAAACCAAATGTTGCTGGTAAGCCTCTTGCCAAAAGGGGGAGTTGTGACGAGACAGCAGAGTGTAGAACTGACGAGAAAGTGAAAGCTACACTACAAAGAAAATACCAAGAGCCAACATAAATGATGGGTTCAATACAACACGTGATTCACAGTCTCCATTCCCATTTGGTACAATATATGGTGGCTGGCTATCCAAGGAAGCCAGGAAATCTTCACAATTTCCTGGAGATCAGGAGACCAAGCACCGTCCTTTAAAAGGACAAGCCTTTAAGGATTTTTAAAAGAAAAAGTAATTGTGAAGAATAAAAACAAAACCAGTTACTGAAGGCCGCCACTTCATCACATGTGTCTTCCCTGAGAGCAGCAGTCTTAGCGGCTAACAGCATCACTAAAGAACCTCTTTATGACTGATGAAGAGTGGATGTTGCCTGCTACAAAGGACAGTTGTCATCAACATTTAGGAGAGGCTGCTGGTCAAAAGCGCTCCTGTGTTTCTCCTTCAGCTAGCACCGGAACTAGAGGAATTGAGGAAGTAGCAATGGACAGTGAGGCACAATTGTTAGAGAGGATTAATAAGTCACCACGGTATGGGATCCAGGTTGATGAGTCTACTGGTGTTGACAAGGCAACAATGCTTCTTTTAGGAGGATGTGTATAGGATCTGTTATGCGCACTTTGTTGCCCAGCAATACCACGGCTGTAGAACTATTCAAGACTTCAAATGATCACATATCAGGAGAACTGAATCGGTCGTTTTGTGTTGGTGTATGCATGGATGGAGTAGCTGCCAGCTGCACAGCTTTCTGGTTTCAGTGCTTGGGTCAAGCAGGTCACTTCTCAATGTGGGTTTATGCACTGTGCTATCCATGGAGAAGTGCTAGCTAGTCAAAAAATGTCACCTGTACTAAACAACATTTTGCAGGATATAATTAAATTATCAACCACATTAAAGCACATGCCCTTCACTCACATTTGTTCACACAGCTCTATAAGGAGATAGGAGCAGAGCACACATGTCTTCTCTTACACAGAGAAGTGAGGTGGCTTTCTAAAGGTAGGTAACTGGCCCGGATTTTTGAGTTGTGAGAGACATTCCAGAGGTTTCTTACACCTGTAGCTCAGTGGATAGGGTGCTGGCCACATACACTGGGGTTGGCGAGTTTGAGCCTGGCCTGGGCCTGCTAAACAACAATGACAACTACAACAACAACAACAAAAATAGCAAGGAATTTTTGCGGTGCCTGTAAATCCCAGCTACTTGGGAGGCTGAGGCAAGAGACTCACTTAAGTCCAAGAGTTAGAGGTTGCTATGAGCTATGATGCCACGCACTCTATGGAGGGAGACATAGTGAGACCCTATCTTAAAAAGAAAAAAGAGAGAGAAAAACAGTCACCACTGGCAGCACATTTCAGTGGCACAAAAAAATGGGCCACAAACTTGCTTGCTTGTGTGACTTGTTTGCTTGCTTGTTTCATCTTTAGAATTAAAATAATAAGAGAAATTTCAATTTAATTGGAGTTGTTATGTTTCCATTAAAATCTATAGTGAATGACAATTTTCAAAAGTTAATTGAGTATGTATTATAAAACCTTAGTGAAATAGTTTACTAATATGTCTATTTGCCCCTTTAAAATAGATATAGTATTAAAACTCAGTTGCCCAAAATTTTAAATAAAATATGCTCTGTAGAGTAAGGTACAATTAAAGTACCTTTAATCACTATTAAAGTTCTTTATAGTAGCTTTTTTTTGCCTCTGGGTATTGTTTTTCCCCATTCTAAGTTTCAGGAACCACATAAAAATGATTTATTCTTGGGTCTCACAGTTTTCATGTTGTGCTCTGAAGATTTAGTAAGAAACTATTTTCAGAATATTGGTTGATATCATCATTTTGCTCACAATATGGTCTGACATATTTGACAATGATTCTGTTTTTCACATATTTAGTAATAAGCAACGTGTCCTTATTTGTGCACAATTTATTCCCTCTTTTGCCTTTGAAGAGATAAATAAGGAATATGAAGCAATGCCATTCTGCCCTTTGGAGAAATGAAGAGGGAAAAGTCTCAGAGAGAAATACACTATTTCATTTAAATTATAAATATAGATCCACAGATAAGTAAGAAAGATGGAGAAAATCGGAGGCCCGTAAGTGATAGAATATCTGCTCTATGATCTCATTATGGGAATAATGCTTTATTTGTAGTCCATATGCAGCAGTGTGGGGCATTTCTAGAATAGACCAGTTTCTATCTGTCAGGAGAAAATAGAGATGTATTTTAACAGACTTTATAAAATGATAATTCCATTGCAAAACCAAACAAATACGCACAAAAACAACCCATAATACTTGGCACTAAAAAGTGACATCTGTGATAATCACTGAAACTGGCTTATAGCACAGTACTTGACAGGGCTATCTGGCAACAATCTGTTTAACAATTTGACCAATGAAAATAAATTGGATACAAAATAGCCCACGACTTGTGTAGGAACTGACTGGGCTTTGAGGCGGCAGAAAGACATGATCGGACAGAGTGACAGTGATCTTGGGTTGTGTACAACATGAAAAAGAGCTGGGAAGTCATGGCAAAATCTGAAGTGTTTTCTATTTTAGTAACCCAGCCACTTGCTTCGTTTTTAACTGTTCGAGGTCTTTTATAGTCACAGCGTTGTGTCATCCTTTTTATCTGCTTTTAAAAAACATATCAAAAACAGATTTTCAGTTACTATTCTAAAATCTGAACATGTTACATCAGATCACCACAACATTCAGAATGGCAAAAATCTAGGCATTCATCGAAACTTCTCAGGGTCGTTTCTCGGCCACCTGGGAATGTACATTTGCATCCCTGGCACTGGGTCTCCACTGCCCTATTATACACTAGGAGAACTGGTAGGGTTTCTTTAAACCTTACCAAAGCATCCCTTACCCATCATTCTGCAGTGTTGTACCCTATGTGCTTAACTTCATTAAATCATTTTTAAATTATTGTTGACTTTTAAAAATGTACATTTTTCTACGTATTTTGAAAATAGTTGAGTGTAAATTTGTGTCTTATTCACTACTGTTTACTTAATACCTACATATAAAACACTTCATCTCCAAAATAAGAAGCTATTAATTAGTTTGGAATGAATAATCAGTGCAAAGAATTAAACTTACATTCTTTAAGTGACATAGCTCTTAAAAACTATATATTCTCACGAATGACTTTATAGTTGAAATTTTGGCCTGTATGTATATGTTCTAAAGATTCTAGTGATTTTGAAGTTGTCTGTGTTGCCTGTTCTTAAAATGCACTTTTTAGATCATTTGATGTCTCTCACTGAAATGATGTCCTGATATTGTGATCAAAGTTCATTTACTTCTTACAGATTAACTAAGCATATAAGGAATTAAATAATCTTTAGGACATTCTCTGAAAACCTTAGAAAACAATGTAGATCAATATTCTGCATCCTCACCCTTTTATGTTGACCCTGTATTTCCTCCTTTACACAATAAACTCAGAACCCCACCTAATGATTACATTGAATTCAGGGCTGTTACTCATTGAGTCATGCCCTGGAAGACCATGGTTTCTTTAATCTTAGATTGATGAACATACAGGGATCTACTGACAAACTATTTGCAGTATAAACTTAGGAAAGAAAATGAAATGATCTGGGGGGATGACACAATTGTAACCTTGACTCAAACTGTATAAAATAACGCATGTAACCAAAATGTTTGCCCCCCCCCCCAGGTAACATTCTGAAATTTTGAGAAAAAAGAAATAATCTCTAAGTCACAATATCTCTCCCTGAAAATTGTTTGAAATGTGGATTTAAATGACTCACCCTTGCAGCGAGCCAGGATGGAGCTGCTGCACAGAAGACTAGGAGTTGCCCAAGCAGGGATTTTATCCAGTCTGGCAGAAAAAGGGAAGGAAGGCAAGATAAATTCACACATGTACAGTTTCTTTCTGGTGATCGGGAGACCCGCAGATAGGCACTGCCTTGAGCTGAATTCTCAAGGCCTTTTTCTTAGAACTGTGGGGCATGCATCCACAAAGCAGAAAAGTGAGAAGGTAACAGTCTCATGTTTCAATTAGACAGGCGGTCATTTGTTCAAGGAAGAGAGCTATCAGGGTGAAGGCTGGTGGAGCACTAAATTGGGAATCAAAAAGCACCCTTGTCAGGACTTAATGAGGGAAGGTTAAAGCCCACAGGTTAGATACCTGTGGCTCGGGGTATTTGTCAGCTGCTTCCTGACTTAGTTGATGTCCTCTTTCTGCTACACTGTTGATTTCTCTCTGAACATTTCCCAAACTAATTTCTAGACATTTCCCAAACTAGCTTCTCATCTACTGTGCTGAAAATTCCGACCACCACCCCCAAACCTTAGTGAGGCCAAGCAGTGGAGGTGGGAGCTGAGGCCTTTCTCTGCTCAAGTCCTTTAGAATGACAGCCTACACTAGCTTATTTCCACAAAACCTTTTCCCCAAATTCTTTTATATGGTTTCCCAGCTGCAAAGTAATGCACATTAGAATTCAGTTACATCAAAAATACTTTCCAATTTCACATGTCTATTAGCTATGTGACTAAGCGTGTTACTGATGCCCACTGTGCAATAGTTTTCTCAAATTTAGAACGAATGGTTTTGACATAAATGATGTATATTATCCTTCTTTTACTTTAAAATTTTATTCTTGAAGTTGAAAATATTTTAAAATACCCCTGAGTGACATTTAGCAGTAACTTGTCAAAATGAAATTCAATTACTGCAAACTGCTTAAAACAAATTTCCATCAGAAATCAAAACCATCAATGCACATCTGAGTGTATTATTCTAAACCTTCATAAAATTGTATCCAGTTTTACTTAATATGATTTACTGTAGAGGAACAAAATTTTATTCACTGTGATTTGATATGAACAGATCAAAATATTGATATATCTGCAATAATGGGAAAGTAAATATGAATGGGAATATAGTTTTGAATGTTGTTATTACTTTATCTGAATTCCTCCCTCCAAATGATCTTCCAATATTTTTCCAATAGTATCCGGTTCTGTAGAGCATGGCATTGCATGAGTTAAAATAACTGTAGGAGTTCTAGAATTATTAATTTGGCTTCTATATGGCCCAATACAATGGAGTAAAATGCTATCTTTTAATTGATACATAAACCAGGTATCAATTCCTAATCTATCTGCATTTATTTTAAACACGCTTTATTATCAGCAATGAAATAGCTTTTATACACATCAGATTTTAGTTTTGGCAGTTATACCAAGTAGCTTAAAGCTCCCCAAATGAGTGTTCTGGAAAACCAGGTAATGTAGACATAAAATATTTATATATGAAAGAAAAATATCTCTATCCATAGTTCAACAAGGCTTCTCTGCAACAGAAAAGAAACAAATAAACAAAATTTTGTGATCTGTATGTGCTAAATAAGCCACATCTGTGTAAATAAAAGTTACTTTGAAATGCTACTGTAATAAGAAGCTAAATGACACAGTTAGCAGCTGCTATGACCTGAAAGCTCTGAAACTCTTCAGCAGAAACTTAATCTCCATATGAGGTGGGGGCCTTCCTGGAAGCATTTTACCTATGAACACTCTTCCTGCTTGAATAGGCTAATGCCTTTTAAAAGGGCTGGAGGTGACTAGCTCAGGGGCTTTTTGGTCTCCCACTGTTCTGTTCTCTGAGAAAGACTGTTTGTTTCCTATCGCCCTTTTCTTTTTTTTCTATTTCCATATATTTATTATGACATATTCCTCATATATGATATATTTTTTTAATCTTTTTTTTATTAGCTCATAATTGTGTACATTAATTCTATCATAGGATACAGTGTGTTGCTTCCATATGCAGTTTGGAAAACTCTCATCCAACTGGCTAACATAGCCATCATGTCTTTCTTATAATTGTTGTTTTAAGACATTAATATTCAAACTTTAGACAAATTCACATGTACCCTAATAGGATAAATCGTAGGCGTGATCCCCACAATATCATTCTCTTCACCCATCCTCCCCCTCCCCTTTCCCTGTAGTCTAGGGCTCCATTTGGATTGTAGCTTTCTTAAGATAGCTAACAATTAGTTTCATAATAGTGTGGAGTACATTGGATACTTTTTCTTCCATTCTTGAGACACCTTGCTAAGGAGGACATTTTCCAGCTCCATCTTTTGGAAAACTATATGGAGAACACTCAGAGATCTAAATATAGATCTACCATTTGATCCTGTAATTCCTCT
>CAUYQV010064905.1:0-10567 GCA_963574575.1 Galagoides demidoff
TAAATTAATATAATTTATGCAATAAATTTCTATTATTTATGTTTTCTGCATTTTTATAGCCTTTCTTTTTGCCCCATGGATCATTGTGTGTCCCAGAATTACCATACAAGTGTGTACAAAGACACTTTTAGGTCAGAGAAAAACTAAACATTCCGATGGTTTTTCTTACCAAGTCCTGACACAGAGTGACCCTTGGCATCTCGTTTGCAGGCATGTATTTGAAGATGGCAGATATAGATAACCTGGAGCAAATCTCAGCCCTGGAATTCATGCTGCTTTGTGCGATACTGAGAAGAACAACATTTAGAACATTTATGACCTATAAAAATGTCCTCCAGGGCTCAGCCCACAATTTTTGGCCAATAATCATATGTGAGAGTAAAATACAAAGAACATATCTTGGAAGCAGTTTCGCTGAGTGCTCCAGAAATGAAAGACTATTTTAATCAAGCTACCTACATTTGGGCAATTGTCCAGAATACTTGGCCTTTCACTCCTCTCCTCTTCCAAAACTTACCCTCCTGAGTAAATAAAACAATGATGCTTTTAAAGAACTTAAGCCCTAGTTTGAGTTGGCATTTTTTCTTAGTTACCTTCAGGATGCTTCTTCTGTCCCGAGATGCAAACGTGACTGTATTCAAAGGAAAGGGAAAATAAAATAAAACAAGCAAAAAGTCATTGAGGAGAATAATTGTCTCCAAAAAACACTACTGAAAACCAGGGTCACCTGTAGTTCAAATATGATCAACTCTCGCCATCTGCTGGCTGCATTTTGGATTTTCTTTTCCAAAGAAACCACAGCACAGACATAGGTGCTGACTTTAAGATGTTTTCATGTATTGTGTGTGTGAATGCCCAACATTCAAATTGAGCATATTTTTGAACACCTATATTTTTAGTAGAGTCTCTAAAGTCTACAAATTGGTAGAGGTATTTATACATACAGAGCCACTGTCACCAATAAGATGACATGGAAACAGACCAATCACTGCAACCATTTAGCAGAACTTCTGATAAAGGCCACAGGACATAGGTGATGGTTCTTAGCAAGTGGCCATCTCTGAGGACTCAGCGTGTTTCTTCTCTTTGGTTGGAAGAGTGACTTCACCCCGTGGATGTAACTGTTTCTAAAATCACTTTTCTGAGTGTTCAGGGCTCCCTGAAGTTTTTATAAATTGAACATGGAAGATTTTAGCCAGTATATCCCTCCTCCAGAAGTCATGCCATGCACAACTGATCAAGGCATCCCCAAATATAACATTATTAGTGGACGATGCTTGTGGCTCAAGGAGTAGGGCACCAGCCCCTTATACCAGGCGTGACGGGTTCAAGCCTGGCCCATTCTGGGAACTTTACCTAAACAAGTGCATTTAGTTAAGCCTAACTAAACAACAACAACAACCTTAAGATGTAGCTATTATTAACCATGTTTGACAAATAAGAAAAGTCAAGTCCAAGGATGCTGATGAGGAAACTGCTAAGTAACAGAGCCAGGGCAGCGCCAGGGAGGGACCCACTTCCATGAGCCACACCATAGCCCTAGAAGATGCTGCTGTTTGTGCCAGTGCACTGGGTAGCTGACAGGATTCCCCTTTCTCAGCCTAGAGCCAAGTGTGATCTAACCATTTCCCGCACCTAACTTATCTCCACATAACTTGTTCTTCAATATGTATCTCCTCCCAAATCTGAATTTTTCTTTCTCTCTGAGCCCTCAGAACATTCCCATCTTATAAAATTTCACTTGGTAACTTGTTTGCTTTGTTCTCCTCTAATGTTCACTAACAATATTTTCAATTGACTTTCCTCCACTGTCAGAGTGTACTTTGTGGGGACAGAAGTGATTTTTTTTTTCTGATACTTTCACATAAGTGCTGCCACAAACCAGTACCTCTCATACATAGGGGCATATCCAGGTCTTAGGGAAAACTCACTTGCGCAAAGCTGTGTTACTGGGCCCTGTGGGCCAGTGATGGTAACCTGTTCTATAACTTGTACACAATAATAATTCAAAGTTGCTTCCCAGGGAAATACAATTTTCTATGAATCCAACAAATCTATATTTACTTTTTTGCCCACATACTGCAAATGATTTTTCTTCAAATTCATCTTCATTTTTTTTCCTGTTTTTCATTTCCTTCATGTTTACACTCAGGGACTGTTTCAGGTAGGGTTCTCTGGAATCAGATGCAGAAAAAGAGTTTGGGGTTCCAGATATTTATTAAGGGATCAATGCCTATGGAAGACAGGTGAAGTTGAACCGGGAGGGAGGCCTGTACAAGATTCCCCCACCAAGCAGGGAGGTCTGGGGTAAATATTGTATTAACAATAAGAGTTGAGCCCCAGTTGGTGAACACAGCCAGGACTTTGTAACTCCACCTCACTCAGTCTCAGGATGTGGGCTAACCCAGGAAAGGGTCAACTCAATGAGGGAGACCCTAACAGAGATGATAGTCAGGTCGTCCACCAACTTTAGCCTCTGCAGCTGGTGGCAAGACCATCCTTGATGGGATGATGGATGCAGAACCTCCCTGTCAATCACAGTGGCACAAATCTAACTAACACACTGTGCTGTTTCTCTCTTACAATTGAGATGGTACAAGCTGTGCCTTTACTGATACAGATACAATCTCTCCTCAATGGAGAATTACTGAAACGCAAAAAAGTTGCCTCAGTGTCTGTAATCTGCATATGAATCCCAACCCTACATAGCTGATCAGAAGAAAGAAGTATGACAAATTAAGAGTCCTACCTCTCTGCTTGTCCAGAAAATTTTCAAAAGGGCTTTCACATGTCCCTTTGAAGAAGGAAGAGGAGAAAGAACCACACTTCCATCTCTGAGGACAGGAAGTGTAAGCAAGCTTCTCTTCCCTTTACCACCATAGGCAAATTCCCTGATTCTCTACAGGTTATCAGGTCTGAGCATCAGCTGCCTACAAAATTGATTTTGGAGCACTGTATTCGGTGATATTACCATGCCAGAGAAGAAGGAACAGGAGGGAAACTCTCCAGTCCCCAGTGTAGATCTGACACCTGCAAAGAAAGAGAGAGAAGGGGGCCAGGTACAAAAAGTCTCAGAGCACAGAAAATCTCTGAGAAAATCTTGGCCAGGCCAATGTGCAGCCCCAGAATAGAGATGGCACATGAAAAGGAGCCCTGGTTTGGGCAGGATAGCCTGATTCTACTTCCCTCACTGCACTCAGCAGTAGATTGAGGATAGCACAGGAAGAGCAGATCCTCTGAGTGAGTGGTATAACAGGTGGATACTGGTAGCTAATAGACTCCTGTCAGAAGGAGACATTGCCAAGTCAACTCCAACAGCAGGTTAAAGAGATCTTTTCACATGAGCAAGTAGGAGTCATATCAGATCTGTGAAGATGTAAATCAATAAAAATCATACATTCCACTCACAGAATCAGAGGCAAAAATCCCACATATTCACTCCAACAGATAAAGAAAGTGCATCTGGGGCCAGACACAGTGCCTCACGCCTGTAATCCCAGCACTTGGGAGGCCAAAGAGTGTGGATTGTCTAAAGTTAACAGGTTCAAGACCATCTTCAGTCAGAGTGAGATCTCGTCTCTAAAACTGGGAGGTGTTTTGGCGGGCACCTGTAGTCCAAGCTACTTGATGGCTTAGGCAAGAGAATCACTTGAGCCCACAAGCTTGCAGCTGCTGTGAGCTATAATGCTGGGGCACTCTACCAAGGGTGACAATGTGAGATTCAGTCATAAAAAAAGAAAGTGCATCTGAGAAAAATTTTCAAAACTTCTTGATAAAACTCTTAAAAAATTAGAAGAGGCATGGACTTGAACACAATAAGAGGCACATAGAGCAAACCCACTAGTATCACATTGAACTGGATAAAGCTGAAAGACAAATATGATCACTTTCTAATATTTCATTCAACATAATAATGGAAATGATACCCAAAGTAGTTAGACAAGAGACAGAAATTAAAAGCATCTAAATTGAAAAAGGGGAAATCAAACTGTCCCCTTTTATAGAGGACACAATCTTATATATAGAAAACCTTATAGACTCAGGCGGCACCCATAGCTCAGTCTGCAGGACACTGGCCACATACACCAAGGGTGGTCAGTTTGAACCCAGCCCCAGCCAGCTAATAACACAAAACAAAACAAAACAAACAAACAAATCCCGCCCCCCACATACTCAGACACACAAAACTTGGGTGGCACCTGTGCTCAGTGGGCAGGGTGTTGGCCTCATATACTGAGGGTGGTGGGTTCAGACCCAGCCCCAGCCAAACTGCAACAAAAAAATAGCTGGGAGTTGTGGTGGGTGCTTGTAGCTACTCGGGAGGCTGAGGCTAGAGAACCACTTAAGCCCAAGAGTTGGATGCTGCTATGAGCTGGGATGTCAGAGCACTGTACCGAGGGTGACAAAGTGAGATTCTGTCTCAAAAAAAAGAAAAAAGGAAACTGTATAGACTCAAACCAACAATAATAGGTATTAAACAAATGCAGTAAAGGTGCAGGATATAAAATTAGCATAACTTCTATATGCTAGTGTCAAACTACCTAAAAAGAAATCAAAAAAGAAATTGTATTTATAATAGCTCCATGAATACCTATAAATCAATTTAACCAAGGCAATGAAATATCTCTTCACTGAAAACTATAAAATGCTGGGCAGCACCTGTGGCTCAGAGGAGTAGTGCGCCAGCTCCATATGCCAGAGGTGGTGGGTTCAAACCCAGCTCTGGCCAAAAACTGAAAAAAAACAAAAACAAAAACAAAACTATAAAATGCTGGTGAAAGAAATTGAAGATAATAAAATCAATGAACAGGTAGTCTGTGTTCATGGATTAGAAGATTAATATTGTCAAATTGTCCATAATATTCAAAGCAATCTAGATTTTCAATGTAATCCCACTCTAAATATCAATGACATTCTTCAAAGAAATTGAAAGAAGAATCCTAAAATTCATAGGAAACCATAAACACCCCAAATAGGAAAAGCAACTGTCATTAGAAAGAACACTAGAAGCATCACACTACCTAACTCCAAAATATACCACAAAGTTAGAGCCATCAAAATAGCATGGCCCTGGCATAAAATAGACACATAAACCAAAGGAAGAGAATAGAGAACACAGTGAGAAACCCACACACTTACAGCCAACTGCTTCCAAAAATGACCTCAAGTATACACACTGGGGAAAAGATTTTCTCTTCAATAAATGCTATTGGGCAAACTAGATATCCATATGCAAAAGAATCAAACTAGAATCTTATTTCTCAATATATAGACAAAGAAACTCAGTGTAGATTAAAAATATAAAAATAAGACCTTAAATAAATAGACTGGCTTGGCACCTATGGCTCAAGTGGCTAAGGCGCTGCTGGCCACATACACCTGAACTGGTGGGTTTGAATCCAGCCCAGGCCCGCCAAACAACAATGATTGCTGAACCATAAAATAGCTGGGCATTGTGGCAGGTGCCTGTAGTCCCAGCTACGTGGGAGGTAGAGGCAGGAGAATAGCTTGAGCCCAGGAGTTGGAGGTTGCTGTGAGCTGTGATGCCACACACTCTACCCACGGTGAAAACTTGAGGCTCTGTCTAAAAAAAAAAAAAAAAAAAAAAAGACAAGTTGGATTAAATCAAACTAAAAAGCTTCTACATAAAAAGGAAATAACCTCAAAGTGAAAAGATAATAAAAAAGAGAAAATATTTGCTAACTATGCATTTGACAATGGATTACTATCAAGAATTCAAATACTCAATAGCAAAAAAAAGGCTTGGCATCTGTAGCTCAGCAGCTAGGATGCCAGCCAGATATGCCAGGGCTGGTGGGTTCGAACCCAGCTTGGGCCTGCCAAGCAACAATGACAACTACAACCAAAAAATGGTCAAGTGTTCTGGTGGGTGCCTGTAGTTCTAGCTACGTGGGAGGCCGAGGCAAGAGAATCACTTAAGCCCAAGACTTTGAGGTTGCTATGACCTGGGATGCCATGGGACTCTACTGAGGGTGACACAGAAAGACTATCTCAAAAACAAAACAAACAAACAAACCACTCATCCCCCACCCCCAAAACTCTGGTTAAAAAAGGGGAAAAGACCTAAACAGACATTTGTCAAAATAAGATGTGCAAATAACCACTACATTTATGAAAAAAATTATCAACACTAATTATCATAAAAAAAGCAAATAAAAAACACAATGCAATATTTTGTCTCATCCCAATTAGAATAACTACTGAAAAAACACACAAAAAAACAATTATTGGAATGCATGAGGAGGAGGAGCTCTTTATACGCTTTTTGAGGGAATTTAAATTGATACAAACTGAATGTAAGTTATGGAAGACAATAGAATTACCATATGATCCATGTGTTATCACACTATTAGAATGTTCATATATCCAAAGACAATAAACACAGTATGCAAAAGAAACATCAGCACATCTGTGTCTGCTGAATGGATGTACATGATACCAAAGATAGACAATCAACCTATGTTTCCAACAACGGGTGAAAGGATGAAGAAAATCTATTGTATATACAGTGAAATATTATTCAGCCTTAAACAAGAATGAAATTCTGCTATGTGTGACAGCATGAATAATCCCATAGGATATTATGCTACATAAAATAAGCCAGGCACAGAAAGATAAACACTGCAGAATCTTAAAAACACAGATCTCCTAGAGGTAGGAAGTAGAACAGTGGCTGCCTGGTGTTTGCTAGAGTCAGGGCAAGAAGACACATGGGGAGACAGTTGCAAAGTTACAGTTAGATAGGAAGAATAATTCCTGGTCTTCTATTGATATGCTTAACAATCATATATCATTCAAAATGGGTAGAAAATGCAGCATTGTATGTTCCCATCCAAAGGAAGTGATATATGTTTAAAGTAATGGATATCCTAAGTACCCCGGTTTAATCATTATGGTATTATGCATGTATAAAACATTATATTGTGCCCCATAAATATGTACATGTATTATATGTCACTGAGAAGAATTTAAAAACTATGCTAAATTTCACACAGAACCAAAAACTGTCCTGAATTGTCAAAGCAATCATGAGAAAGAAAGAAAAAGATGAAGTCATATTGCAAAGCTATTGTAACACTATAATACTTGCATAAAAACTGAAATGGAAAACACAAATTGAAACACAAATCAAAAAAAAAAAAACCCAGGGAACCCAGAAATAAACCCAAGCATATACAGTCAAGTCTTCAATTTGCAAACAAGTACTATGGCATGCTGTGATAAAAACCATCAGCTGATGGTTTATTTCATAAAATAAATGTTAGCAAAATATCTCGTGAAAAAGTAAAAAATAAAAAAAAGAGAGCATTCCAGAAAATACAGTCATAAACTTGCTTTTTAATAAAAATACTGTGGGAGAAGCCACAGAAAGTAGAATATATAGTGTAGTGAAATCAGAATCATTTTGTTAACAGGTAGATTATAAAATTTCATGCAATTAATCATGGTACGATTATATATATATATATATATATTTTTTTTTTTGAGACAGATTCTCACTTTATCAATCTCAGCAGCGTGCTCTGATGTTGTAGCTCACAGCAACCTCAAACTCTTAGGATCAATCAATTGTCTTGCTTCTGCCTCCCAAATAGTAGGGACTACAGTACCTGCAACAAAGCACGGCTATTTTTAGAGATGAGGTCTCACTCTGGCTCAGGCTGGTCTTGAAACTGTGAGCTCAGGCAATCCACCTGCCTTGGCCTCCCAGGTTGCTAGGATTCAGGCATGAACCACTGCGCCTGGCCCATAAGATGATATTTTGAATCATGTAAAAAAGGTTACATACAACCTCCAACAACAACAACAAAAAAATTGTGACAATATGTAAAAGGAATATAACAAAACGGAACATCTCAATTTCAACTTTGAAATGAAGATTATTACAAAATTACAGTAAATGCCCTCAGATTTTCTATTTTTTAAGAGAAGAAAATGTATCTTCAATGAATGTAAGTGATTTAGAAAAAAGCAGCTACTGACCTGGTTCTCATACTTTCTGGCCATTTGAATCCTATCAATACTACTCCCTAAATAATATTAGTAGCACAAAATAGTAATAGCAAAGAAAATAGTGTTCTGATCATCTAATGAGGATTTGTGAAGTTTGCTTAGTATAATTATATGAAAAAAATTGAAAGTAATCACGATTAATTCATGATTGATTCATTTTTTAACAACTGCATTCAAATGTAGGAGTATGTGGCACTCCTCCTGGGTAAGGGCTCAACTACAATGTGGACTTTGCTTAACAAACACAATCAATGTGACCTAATTGAATGTATACTCATAGTAATTGGCAATTAAATAAAAAAGTGAAAATTTCTTCTGAATGACTTTCCATCTCTCAGCCACCCAGAGTGCTAGGATTACAGTGGCGAGCCACTGCACCCATCCATTAGAAGATACTCTGAAAGCTGTGTTAGCATCCAATTTTGGAAAGTTGAGCAGAATGAGGTGAAACAGGTTTGTCTGTGTTTCAGGATTTTCCTCTTCTGATGTCTCTTAGTCTCCTTTGAGGAAAAAAAAAAAAAAGAAGCCAAAGTATATTCTGTGCAAGGTTTAACTAGTAAGTATAGTTTGGCTGAGGTGAGAATGGTTGGAGGACAAGGAAAGAGAAGTTTAGTAATTTGCTGGCAAATGAGGAGGGTATCAGACTAGCATCTCAAAAGACCACTCTTTTGCCTTTAAACATAAATACAGTGCTTTGTAAGGGCAGGAGGTGGTTTAGGGCAGTTGGGCTTGATTCCTTGTGACCAGTGTCATATTCCATAACTCCAGGCCATGTTGTTTCACTATAGTTGGTGGTTTGTCTAACTGTAGGTTGGTAGACCTATCTGTAGTGAAGATGATCTGGTGATCTTTATCCAGATAATTTCTGCCAAGCCTGGTGCTTTAAGACACTAGAAAATAAACAGCAAAGATTCTTTTCATGCCCCTTTGATCCCTGACCCTGGGCAGGAAATGCAGGTTTTGATTCCCCCAAAGGGAAGGGAGTTTAGAGAGACAACTCATAAAACATTTCTATTCTCTTTTCTTAAACTTTAACTCCATTACCATAACTTTGACAGAACCCCTGACTTTTCTGGTCTCTCAGAAGTAGAGTAAGTCCTTGGTCAGTAATGAAAATTACTAGTTCCCTTTCTTAATCAAATCTTTAAACACATCTTGAGGGTCAATGTCCTCACCCTGCTCCAGCTTAGGTTTGCTGCAGGCAGGGAGGAAAAGGGAGGTGATCACTTGCTTTAGTACTCCATTCCCACTTCAATTCCTTCTCTCCCTAAATTGCCAAAGGAAGGAGAAAGAAAGAAGGAAAGCTCTTACTTCGCCAGGATTGCTGTGAACCAGTGTCTGCTCTCTGGCCCTGCCAAGGGTTTAAACCTGAGTCTGTCTTTGTTGCTGTGGTTTCTTTGGAAATCTTTCTCCTTTCCCTGAGAGAGAGAAAGATGGAGAGACAGACAGACAGATAGACAGAAGGGCATACAGAGACAGAGCAAACCATAAGCCAGTCTGGATCTAGGAAAAAGACTTCCATCAAGCCCAAGTCAGCAAGTGAGTATTTTCATGTTTCTGCAAAGGAATTTATGAGCAAGTTTTACTGATATTTGGGTTAAACAACAATATTTTGAAGTTAAATTATGACCATACCTGAATAAAGACCTATGAAAATCTCCCTGGAGGTATGTGTTTACATTTCAAAGGGGGGAAAATCCTTCTTAGAAAGGAAAGAGGGAAAACTGTCACTCTCATACAAAATGTCAAATTCATATAATAATCTGGAGAGGCTTCCCCTCCTGAAGTACAGCACTATATAGCATACTGGGATCTCATCACATAACCCTGGGGGTGGGGGTGGAGCTAGGGAACCAATAGTGATGTTGGATAGGGCAGAAAGACTTAGTAGATAGATGATCCATGTGGTGTGAGCAAAGATTAGGGTACAAAAGGATAGCCTTTATTTGATCTTAGAAGGAGAGAAGAGAGCAAATAAAAGAGAGAAAGAGCAAGAAAGGTAGGGAGGTCATGTGGCATCCCAAAGAAAGAAAGAACACCCACAGTTGAGGTCAAGCAGTTGCTGAATTTGAGGGTAGTGAAAAAAGGCAATTGCAGGCAATTTCACAGGGGATTGTGAAAACTCATCCACCAGCTTTTCCTATGGCAAGATTGAAGACAGATCCCATTGCTCACCCAAGGCACTCAGGAGCCGCCTGGGACTAAAGGAACAAATTGTGAAGGAACAGATAGCTGATGAAATGTGAAAAGTGAGAATTTACATTTACTTTTGGTCTGCCAGCCTCCTCCCATGGGTTGTAAACACAGAAATCCACAGAGTGGGGAAAGTGATTTTTATTTTTTAAAGGTAATGTAAGGGTTAGGATTAGGGCTGAGGATTGAGTGGAAAGGCTTTCAGGTAAGAGAAAGAAAAAGAAAGCAGGAAGAGAGAGACTGATTTTAGTCCTTACTGAAAAACTATTAGTTAATAATTTCTCTATCCTTTCACTCTAAAAAAGATCATTTTTACAATGTTAATTAGAATAAGTTTGAT
>CAUYQV010064909.1:0-10244 GCA_963574575.1 Galagoides demidoff
GGGGAGAACTATTAACATTCTGGCTAGATATTTTTTGAATATAGCCAAATCACCATTCTCACAGCTCAAAATAATTAACAATAATTATTTACTATTGAATACCTAGTCGACATTCAAACACCCACAATCATCTCATAATTGTTTTACTGTTGTTTATATCAGTATTCAAATAAGGTACATAGGGAGGCGCCTGTGGCTCAGTGAGTAGGGCGCTGGCCCGAAATACCGAGGGTGGTGGGTTCAAACCCAGCCCCGGCCAAACTGCAACAAAAAATAGCCAGATGTTGTAGCGGACGCCTATAGTCCCAGCTACTTGGGAGGCTGAGGCAAGAGAATTGCCTATGCACAAGAGGTGGAGGTTGCTGTGAGCTGTGATGCCAGAGCCCTCTATTGAGGGTAACAAAGTGAGATCTGTCTCAAAAAAAAAAAAAAAAAAAAAAGCAAGGGGGGGACCCTCGGACAGAAAGGATGAGTGAGCTTCAGAGAGGAGAATGGGGAACTGATTTAGGATTTTAGAACGATGAGCAAGGCCCTCTGCACCTTGCATCCAGTGAGGCAGAGAGCAGGGCAAAGGCATAGGCAGGAAGGGTACTGCCCTTGGCCCTTCTTCCAGGACAGGAAGAACATGGGGGAAGCAAGGAAACGTGACCATGGTGCAAGGGTTCATATAAAAGCATCAAAGTTTCGGGAGAGGCCCTGGCTCTCGCCCCCTCAAAACACAACAAAGGTCTGAGAGGAGAAGAATGCGCCCGCCGCCGCCCAGAACCTGTCCTGCAGGCACTGGCGTCCGTCTGTCCGGGGGCCTTTAATGAGCCACCTCATTCCGGGCGTTGATTCACCAGTGCCTGGCCCTGGCCTGGCCTCTGAGCTGGCGTCACACCTCTCAGGGCTGAGTAGCAGCCCAGCCTGGCTCCTGCAGCGGGAGCGTCAGTAACCTTGGGGCCAGGGCCAAGGGTGGGTGAGGTGTCAGCAGCTTGTGGTGCCAGGTCACCAGCTATTGAAGACCTGGGCTAAGAATTCAAAGCTGGATGACAGTTTCCATTTCTCAATCCAGGTAGAGACAAACAGGAACCTCTACCCTCTCTGTCAGTGCTGGACATCGTGAGGGAGGCCCCAAGCTGTGCAGAGCAGCAGGGTAGGAGTGCATGCAGGTGAGGGGACCAACTGAGTCTGGAATGAGTGGCTGTTCTGGGCTCCCCTGCACCTAAGCGGGAAGGCTTAGGGTAGGTGAGGGTCCTGAGGATCCAAACCAGATTGGGAAGAAACCTGTGTCCCTTGTCTGCCTTCTCGTTCCACATAAACACGGCCGTGCTGGTGCTGGGGGCTGGGATGGGGGTAAGCCTGCCTGGTTAGACTCTGGGCCACTTGTACCCTGAGCGAGGGGCAGGTGAGATGGATGGGTGTTGCTACCGCCAGGGTGGGGATGTTTGCCTTATCCCACCTGCCCCACCTAACCAGTCTCCCTGCCACCCCCGTGTGTCCCTGCCACAGCCGCACGCATAGGGAGTATGCACTGTTGTGCCACCCCATCACTGAGTGTCCCTGAGTGGCAGGAGGCAGGAAGCAGAACTGGTTGGGCCCTGCTTGTGCTGCTCTGTCCCCTAATTAGGTGTTTCCGGTAAGGCGGCGGCCACTGTGGCTACTCATCACCCGCCCACAGCTGTGGAGTGTGGCAAGGCCAAACCAGCCCAGCCCTCTCCTTATGCCCTCCGGGAGCTCATGGGTTCCCCACCTGTTGGCCCAACTTGCCTCTACCTGGTGATGTTGAGGGCTAAGCCCAGAGCAGAGGCGAGGACACCAGAGGCTGTGTTCAGAGCAGCTGCCCATGTAAGGGCCATCTCCTACCTTACCCTTCACAAGTGTCCTCTCTCTCAGATTGAAAGCAACTGGCCCAAACACTAGACAGTCAGGTCCTACCTATTCCATTCAGGGCCTCAGGACACGGCTGGGCATGAGGCCTGGTCCCTGGCTCTCTGGGGAGAGCAAGTGAAGGAGATGCAAGGCCACCCAGCCTTCTGGGCTCCAGCTGAGTGCACAGGTGCTGGTGTCAATGTTGCCCTGGGGCATAAGGCTCAGTTTAGTTCTAAAGGTGAGGCAGGACCCCAGGCTGCCATGGGACAGCCATGCTCCTTATCAGGAAGGGCTGGTGTCCTCCTGCCTGTCTCCCCAGTCCCTGTACATCAGCTAACAGTCACCTGAAAGGATTGAGCACCAGCCAACGGGCAGAGGGGGGCAGCCCCAGAAACACCTGGGTTGGTCTCTCAGCCTTTTGTCTGTGAACTGCCAGAAGTTCTTCTATCATGCAGTATCTTTTGCTCAAACTTTCCCAACCATTTTCCACTATGTCCATACTGAAGTGAACCTGCACCTCAGCTCTCACACCAGCCTGCCCAGCCCAGAATTGCTGGGAGCTGTGCTTCCCTGCATCCTCCCACCCTCCAGCCAGCACAGGCTGCTACCCCATCAGGACTGCACACAGTACCTGTTGAAAATGAACCATGATACAAAGGAACCCTGACCTCATCAACAGCCAGGCTTCCCTCGCCATCCTCCCCACAGCCAAAGGACTTGCCCTCACCTGCTCTCTTTCTGGACAAATGGTCTGGCAGGCTTCCATCTCAGGATACCCAAACTCAGGACAAACAACAGCTTGGGTGACAGCACCCCCTGGTACAGGTAGGAGTCCCATCTAGCCTAATCCCTGGGTCCAAACTGTTCTTCTGTCCCTGTCCACTGTCTGGCTACCCGCTCTCCCAGCCTTGCTCCAAGAAAGCACAGCAAGCATCTCCATCACTGCCAAACACTTCCCAGGAATTACTAGAATAATCCTTGGAGACCTAAACTCTCCCTACCCCTAACCTCCCTCTGCCCCACACTCATGTACTCATGGGGCCAAAAGCTGACTTTCTAAGCTTTCTGACGAGCCATGAAAGAGAGTTGCCTAAGTTCCCATACTACTTAGCGGCAGAGCCAGGCTGAGCTGCATTCCCTAAAGCTCCAGTCTCTTATAGCATAGCCCATTGGCCTTCCTGGGCTTGAGCAGACTCTGGCCAGCCCAGCAGGGAGAGGAGGCATGGAAAGGGGAGGCTGGACGCCTGGGAGAGACCCTGGTTGCTCTCAGGGCTTGACCTATCCTCAACTGCCTTCCTGAACTAGAGATTTCTCTCAGCAGGGGCTGGGGTTTGGAGGAATTGGCTTCGGCCCTGTCCCTGGAGCCCTTCCCCATCATTCTACAAGGCAGAATTTACCCCCTGGACGCAGGTGCCTGGGTTCATCCTCAAGGAACCAGCATCACTCCCTGTTACTCTATAGTCAATATTGACATAACAAAAGAGAGATGTGGGGTGGGGAGGGGAGTTGGGTCTTCAAGGTGGCAATGGAGCTGCTTCCACCTCTTCCCAGGAAAGAGATTCTCCCCTGGTCTGCCCTAGGGAGTGGGAACCCTAGTATTCTGCCTGCTGGTGTGATTGTCAGACTGGGGCCCTGGATCAGAGTTGGCAGGCTGGGGTCCAGCATCTTTGGCCAGTAAAACCTTCTCTTTCCAGGTTGTTGTTCCTGTGATGCTTTGAGGGTCTCAGAGGAACCTGGAGGGAAGGTCAGAACTCAAATGCTCCCATATTCCCCAGACCTCCCAGGGCCCACAGGGTTGGTGCTTAGATGGTCACAACGTGCCAGGAGTTTGTGAGGTGGGGTGACGGAAACATGCCTAGCCAGCTCCTGGGGTCATGGTTGGCTGGTGATGGAATGGCCTAGCCAGGGGACAGGCCACCACAAAACACACCCCTGTCTCTCCAGCCATCTCAGGCACCCGAGCATGGACTGTGGACATTTCCCTTTCTCATTTCCACAAACTGAGGGAAAACTCTCCAGTGGCCCACATGGCTTTTAGAGGTTAAAATAAGTTCTGTCAGTTCTATCCTTTACTTGATCCTACAGGATTCTCCCCTCACCAGAGCAATGAGGGCAAATTCTCACCCTTGAGATCAGACCCCCAACCCAATGTCCTGGACAAGAGCAAGTGGCCTACAGGTCTCCCTCACCTGGATGGCAGTAGTAGATGGCATGGACCACCCAGAAGCCCTCCCTTGCACCTGATGGGACAGCCCCTGGGGCACAGGTCTTCCCTGGCACTCCCACCATGGGAACTATGGTGGGGAAAATCACTAGGACTCAAGGAAGTCAATGATTTGAACAAACGGAACTTTTGTCCTTTGTAAAAGTCAACACATGATCTGTTAGTGATTGGGATGTGAAATTAAACTAAAAATAACAGCACATTGAGTCTGGCTCAAGGCTCAGCTCACCTTTAACACAGTCCAAGTTCAGTTTATCAGATCCCAAGGAGCAACTAAGCAGCAAGTCAAACACAGGCTGGGGTGGAGGCAGAAGCAAGGAAGGGGGCTCCATCCCTCTGTAGCCCTTCCCTAGATGGAGAACCAGGGACTTGGCAAAGCCAGAAGCAGTACACAAGGCCCTGACCTGCATCCTGATTTATTTCAGGTGAAGAGGCCACTCACATCCCCTTTTGCCTCAGTTTCCCCAATGAGGTCCTCAGAGCCTTCTTGCACATTCCCCTGTTTTAAGGAGGCTACAGAGGAGGGGCCCAGCTGATTGAGAGCAGGTTAAGGTGAAACATCCCACCAGCACCATAGGCCCTTGGATCTTGGCAGGTCAGGTCACAAAGACCTCACCACTACACCAATGCCTCCAACAGCTTATTCATAAGGGAAACTGAGGCAAGAGCCCTTTAGGGCCCCTCACCACTGCCCTCATTTCCCCACTTTCCTACAAGGCTTGGGCGGTGCCAGGGAGCCTGCAGATCAAGGGTCAAAGTCGGTTGGTTAATTACAACCTCTCCCCCCTCGAAGGCGCTGGGCGGGTGTTCGGTGCATCCCTGCCCCACCCCCAAGGACTGGCGGGGGGCGGGGGAGAGTAGCGAAGGAAGTTGGCTTTCTCCAGGCCAAAGACTTTGGTGGGGGTGGGGAAGGACAGAGGGACAGAAGTGTTCTCAGGGTTTTCATGGGAAGACGCCACTGGAGGAAGAAACAACTTGGGTTACTCATTCACAGTTGACGCTGTCAAGGCGTCTGCCAAAAATAAACTGAGTACACCAGCTTCCCTGGGCCTGGTACCCTGGCTTGGGGTGGACTCCTTTAAACCGTTTTCCTCTCAGTTGTGTCCTCTGCAAGGTTGAAGGAAGTTACGTTTCTAACAGGTGAGATTCGATCCCACCTTTGTCTTAAGTGCACTTAAGGGCGGAGTAAAGCGGGCGCTTTCGCCACAGTCTCCTTGTACTGCGCGGGACCGCCGGCCTGAGCCACCGAACCCTCACCCCTACCCGCCACTAGTACTGTAGGGGAG
The DNA here is from genome assembly GCA_963574575.1 of Galagoides demidoff. Taxonomy (NCBI): domain Eukaryota; kingdom Metazoa; phylum Chordata; class Mammalia; order Primates; family Galagidae; genus Galagoides; species Galagoides demidoff. The sequence goes on from CAUYQV010064909.1 coordinate 5,362, forward strand.
AAGAGATCTATGAGAGCGGGTTAGGCTCTGAGTCTTGTCCTACGTTTAGTACAAATCTCCACCGAAACTTCAGCTCGCTCCCTGCCCCCCAAAGTGGCATCGCTCCAGTGCCCTCCTCCCGCCTCATGAAAGTCCCCGGCTTTCAGGATTTACAACGCGAGAGCCGAGGGTCGCCCGAGCGGTGACACACCCCGTTGCCTCCCCTGCGTTGCGGCTCGGGCCGGTGCAGGGGAGGCGGCCCCAAACCCCTCGGGCCTGGCGGGCTTCACCTTGCGGCCCCCGCCCCCACTCGGCGCTGCTTCCGCTGGCCCTGCCCCCAGCCCCGCGCCCCGGGTCGGCGCCCAAGGGCTAGCGGGGCCGCCTCACCTGGCACGTAGATCTCGCCGCGCTCCTCGTCCGGGAGCTCGCTCCAGTTCCTCTTGCACGTGGAGACGCACGGCTTCTTCACCAGGAACGCGCGGGGCATTTTCCAACCCTCTTCGCTGGGCACGATCCGCTTCTATAACTACAGCCGGGACCCGTCCCACCTTTCCGGGGCTGACTGGAGGCGGGAGAGAGCGCGGTTCAGGGAAGGAGTCGCAAAGGCGCCCCCACGTTCAGCTAAAGGACGATGCCTGGACGGCGCGCGCCGTTTCCAACTCCGCCGAGTGTCGCCGTCCACCCTCCGAACGAGGTTCCTTGTAGCCAGGTGCAGCGGGCGACGGGGGAAGCGGCAGGTAAGCGTCCCCTGGCTCGACTGGCGTCCCCGCGGCCGCTCGAGAAGTCTTAAAGTGCGAGCCGGACGGACGGGTTCACGCTTTATTGGCTCGCGGCGGTGTGTGTGTTGGTGGCTAGGGCGTGGGGGGGGGGCGGCTGATCTGATCTAATTAGCTTGGAGTGGCCGGGGAGCGACGGCGCATGCGTTGGGAAATAACGGTGACAACCCACCTATTTGTTACCTGTCGAACCGGTTTCCATTCCGCTGCCGGTGAGGTGGCCTCGCGGTCCGGGCGGGGCGGCCGGGCGGGGGCGGGGGGCGGGCGCCAGGCGCCGGGCACCCAGCACCCGGCTGTTTAGATCGCCTGGTCCCCGCCCGAGACCTCTGGGCCGGGCGTGCTCGCGTTTGCGAACAGGAGTTTCGGAGGGAGAAGAGAAGGGCAGGGCGGGGACAGGGCAACGTTATTTGCACCGGCACTCGCACGCTCCGCGGGTGATGAAATGAAACTCGTCCAACTGGGTCTGGCCGGGTCTGGCACGCCCGAGGCGCCTGGGGAGGCGCGAAGCCGCCAGGCTGGAACCGGCGACTCGGCCCTCACTTGTTGAATGCGGCCCGGTATCCCAAGAGCCAAGCTGAGCAATTCGTGGTTCAGCCCAGAGGTTATTTGCCCGGCGCCGGCTTCGTGCGGGAAGGCACACAGGGACGCAAGCCGGTGGGCTGGGAGGCCCCAGTACCAAGCAGTGGAGAATCTGTCTTTTGCCTGGGAAGGCTTCGTGAAGGAAGAGGCGTTTAAACTGGACGAGTCCATCCAGATCTCGGAGACCCTCAGCGTCTTGGCCATTGGGGCTTACACACCCTCAAAACTCCCCTCGTCTCTAGTAGGTGGATTTCAGATGCAGCAAGGTTGGATGGAGCTGAGGACCCCAGATAGGATCAAGCCTCAGCCTCCTTCCTCAGCGGCTGCCACTAGAGCTTTCTCCTTACAGCCTACCCTGGTTCAGCCTTGAGCGTTGGGTCATACTCTGCTAGGGGTCCCTCCACACCCCTAAGACGCCTGGAAGCAGTCTGTGGCCTCCATGAGGCACTTAACTGTGGCACTTTGGCCACAGCTGGGCAATTTCACCTGTTGAGCTAGTAGGGGCAGGGATGGGACCCTCCCTCCTTTTAGCTATCTACCCCATGCCCAATAAAATAAACCAACATTTTAGAGTCTTTCCTACATGTATATCTCACCTTCTAAATGTTTGCTGGAACAGATTAGGAGGAAATGAGTCTGATAAATTAATTCACACAGGAGTCAAAAAGAGGAGCTGAGGGTGGACTTCTAGGCATCTGGTGGAAGATAATAGTTTTTCAAGAGTAGGGAAGCTTCTAGAGGCCCTGTCCATACACCTCTGCCAAGCACCTCCTGGGTGGGTGGGGAGACCATGGGCTTTGGGATCATGTGAGCCTCTTCCCTGACTCCTGGAATGAGTTTGGCTAAGGGGCTTTCCTTGTCTGTCACAGGGGAATGCTGTCACCCACCTCCTGGGGTTACTGGGAGGGTGATGTGAGTTCTTGCCAGGGAGTGTTTGTGTTGCACCTACCCCTCTGCCAGGCCTCTGCTGTTATTCTGACCCTTTTGTTCATCTGACATGAAGTAAGCACCTACTACATGCTTATCTTTTTAGGTAAATCCAAGAGAAACAACATTGACAATGCTGTCTAGGAGAGAAGTGAATTTAATTTATTCAGTCAACAAATGATTATTGAGCACTTTTGCTGTGCCAGACCCTGCCAGCCTGGACTTGGTAGGTGACATGCTCACAGATGACCCTGGACACAGGATGGTCTTTCTCATGGGGGAGCAACCCCAATGTCCAGAGGCCAGGTGGGAAGTAGAATGGGAGAAGCCAGCCAATGGAACATCTCCTCTTGCATAAGAGACTCACAGAGTGTGGCCTAGAGCCCCAAGGGTGGAGGAAGCTGTGTCTGTGCTGTTCCGTCAGCATCTTCAGCTGTGCCTGACACAAAGTGGATTATCAATAAATATTTGCTGAATGAATATCCTATTTTCTTGACTTGTGTGACCCATTTACTTTTCATGTTCCACCTTTTGGTAGAGACATAGATACAGAACAAATTTCTTTATTAAAAGGGAAAACAATACTACAAATTCGATGACAAAAGGCAACTGACAGACTAGTTGTCCGGGAGAGGAGAGTGCGGGAGGCTGTGGAGAAAGTGCCTACCTGAAAAATAGTCCCAGTTTTGTTATGCAGATGCAAAAACCCAACATGGCCACATCTTTCCATTTTCCAAGAAAAGCCAGAAATCTAGATTTGTGAGTGAAATCTACTGATTTTTAAGAGTTAGCTCAAATTGTTAAAGTACATGGAATAGGTCAAACAAAACACCTTTGTGGGTTAGGTTTGACCCACAGGCTGTGGTTCATAGGCAGCTCTAGGACAAGACAATGTATAAGAACCTGGGTAAACATGGAGCTATCTGTGAGCCCTGTGGGGATCAGGCACCTTCTGCTCTATTCACCACTGTTTGCCCAGCACCCAGCATAGGACTGGCTAGATGTTGTTCATCCATCCCTAATTCAGTCAACATTTACTCACACCTACTGTGTGCTAGGCACTGAGAATTCTGTGATGCAAGGCAAACAGGGGAGGAGTGAAATGCAGAACATTTGACTAGAGTGAGGTGATAGTAGCAGATGGGGGTCACTGAATGTGAGGGAGGAGCCAGCCATACCTACCAACAAAGAGGCTGGCTAAGGCCCCAGAGCAGGAGTGAGCTCAGGGTGTGTGTGGGGTGAACCCAAAGGCTACCGGGTAGGACTGGGGATAGGAACTGAGGTTGGAGGCACAGGTTGGCCATGTTGTCAGGTGAGGTGCTATTAAAGCCCAAGTCAGGGGCTGAGCATGATAGTTCACTCTTTGCACTTTGGGAGGCCAAAGTTGGAGAACGGAGACCAGCCTGGGCAACATAATGAGACCCACATCTCTACAAACAAAATTAGCTGGAGTCCCAGCTACTCAGGAGGCTGAGGTGTGAGGATCACTTGAGCCCAGAAGGTTGAAGTGAGCCAAGTCAGGACCTTGTCTCCCTTCAGCTCAAACCCTCCAGGAGCTTCATTACTACTGAAATAAAATCCCAAGGCCTGGCATGCCCTAGCCCCTGGTGACCTCCCAACTCCCTTCTGGCTGAGTCCTTGGGTACCAGCCACATGGCCTGTTTCTTACATCTCCTGAACAGACCCTACTCCCAGCTCAGGCCTCCTCTCCAACTGCACCTTCTGCCTGGAACACTTTCCCCTACTCACTGACAGGCTGCCTCTTGCCATTCAGGTTTCAGCCAGTTGTCCCCTCTTCTACGAGGCCTCTCTGAACACCCTAGGTAAATCCTTGGCCCTATCTCCATCACCTCTGTCCCATTACCTTATTCTTTTCTCTCTGTAGCATCTTTGACTCTGAAATTTTGGTTTGTCTTTTTTGTTGTCTGTTTTCTCCATGAGCACAAGGTCTGTGCTTGAGGGATTCCTTTTTGAAGACCATTTTAATAGTTTCATTAAAATTAATAAAATTCACCCTCTTATCAAGTGTGCACTTTGCTGGCTTTATATCCTCACAGAGCTGTACAACTATCACCACTTTCTAATTCCAGAATATTTGCATCACCTCAGAAGAAAATCCTGTACTCATTAGCAGTCGCTCTCCGTTCCCCTCAGCCCCCACACTGGCACCCTATTATCTTTATGAATGTGCCTATTGACTTTTCCTTTTTAAAGTGTCCCTGTATCTTCAGCACCCAAGCATTCTAGCCAGAGGCTGTGTTAGTTGTATCTCACATTTTACAGATGAGAAAATCAAGGCTCAGGACTCCTCAAGAAATTGACTTTCCCTTTTCCAAGCATTGTGTCAAGTGTCTCCCAAGAATGAGGCTACATGGGGGAGGACAGAAACTCAGCAGGAAGAGAAGAAACAGTGAGAGTATCAAGTGGAAAACTGGGTACACCTGAAATTTACTAGGTATAGAACATAAATGTCTTAACACAATAACTAAGAAAATGCCATGAAGGCTATGTTGACCAGTTTGATGAAAGCATTTCAGATTGTGTGTAAAACCAGCACATTGTACCCCATGATTGCATTAATGTACACAGCTATGATTTAATAATAAAAAAAAAAAAAGAAAA
>CAUYQV010064912.1:0-51457 GCA_963574575.1 Galagoides demidoff
CTGCCTGGTTAGGCTCCTCCTCTAGTGCAGGGAGCTGGGTCTAGGGGGAGGGAGGGAGACTACGGTGTCCTGTGTCACTCAAAAATGCCCGTTAGGTCATTCTGCAGTCTTTTTTTTTAAATTAAATTATAGCTGTGTACATTAATGCAATCACAGGGTACAGTATGGTCTTTTCATATACAATTTGAAATACTCTCATCAAACTGGTTAACGTAGCCTTCATGTTATTTTCTCAGTTATTATTTTAAAACGTTCTGATTCTACTCTTAGAGAGTTTCACTTGTACCCCTGTAAGATAGACCTCAAAAATGGTCCCTCCAATCCCCCTCCCTCCACCCATTCCCCCCTCCCTTCTCCCTCCCTGGATATATGTATTTAGAGAGGAGATGGATTCTTATGCCATAGCTGTGTTGGTGCCCTCAGTAGGGACTTAGCACATTGTATGATCAAGTGCTGAATAATCATATGTAGCAATGCTTGGGATACAAATAGACCCTTAATTCCACATCAGGGTGCTTGGGAATGTCTACTTCATGATATGAGGCAAGATCCTGTTCCACACCATGCTGTGGTATGTTGCAGGGGTTCCACTGGCCCCCCACATAGGTCCAGGACACAAGAAAGCCCTTCTAGGAAGTGAAGAACTGAGGTAATATCTGAGGGAGAAAGAAAGAACTGTGGGAGTAGGGGGTAAATTGGGCTGGGGAAACGCCAAAGAGGAGAGGAGAGGAGATTATCCATTCCATACAAGACAGTCAGACCCTCCAGTGCTCCTTATTGGATATTTTCCAAAGATAAGACACTGAAGAAACTTTCTCTTCCTTTATCTTTCCCAAGATCCTTCCACTGTCCATCTCAATGTTGTTTCCAGTCATATATTTGCCTTGGCCACCAACAGGTAATAAGGCAAAGTGGAGAAAACTGGACCTGAACCTGCAGAAGAAGGAGCAGTAGACAGAAGGAGGGGAAAAGCTGAAATTGGTAGAGAAGTTCAGACTGCAAGCAGAGTCTCATCAGCCTATGCATGGTAGATACTCCAAAATAGACCACATCCTAGGATACACATCAAACCTCAGCAAAATTAAAAGAATAGAAATTATGCCTTGTATCTTCTCAGGCCATAGGCAATAAAGGTGGAACTCAACTCCAACAAAAATGATCATCCCCACACAAAGACTTGGAAACTAAACAACATTATGCTGAATGATAGCTGGTTTCAGAAACAAATAAAAGAAGAAATAGTTACATTCCTCAAACATAACAACAATGAAGACATAGTTACCAAAACCTGTGGGATACAGCAAAAGCCATTTTAAGAGGGAAGTGTGTTGCATTAGATACCTACATTTGAAAAACAGAAAGAGAACACATGAACAAACTCATGAACTATCATATGGCACTGGAAAAAGAAGAGTAATCTAATCCCAAACCCAGCAGAAGAAAAGAAATAACCAAAACTAAATCAGAAATTAATAAAATTAAGAACAAAAGAATTATTCAGAAAATTATAGAAACAAAAAGTTGGTTTTCAAAAAGATAAATAAAATCAATAAACCTTTGGCCAGATTAACTAGAAACAGAAAAGTAAAATCTCCGATAACCTCAATCAAAATAATAAAGGAAAAATAACAACAGATGCCACAGAGATACAAGGGATCATCTTTGAGTACTATAAGAAACTCTATGCCCAGAAATTTGACAAGGTGGAGGAAATAGATCAATATCTGGAATCACACCCTCTCCTTAGACTTAATCTAGGAGTAATAGAACTCTTGAAATGACCAATTTCAAGAATTGAGATTGAAGAAACATTAAAAAATCTCCCCCCCAAAAAATCCCTGGTCCAGATGGCTTCACACCAGAATTCTATCAAACTTTCAAAGAAGAGTTTATACCCATACCCCAGAAATTATTCCAAAAAATTGAGAAGGAAGGAATCTTCCCCAACATATTGTATGAAGCAAACATCACTCTGATACTGAAACCAGGAAAAGACCCAACTAAAAAGGCAACCTTTTTGGAAGGAAGTATAGAGAATCCTCAAATAACTCAAATTAGACCTCCCATTTGCTCCTGCAATCCCTCTACTGGGCATCTACGCAGAAGAAAAAAAATCCATTTGTCATAAGGACATTTGCACTAGACTGTTTCTTGCAGCTCAATTTACAATTGCCAAAATGTGGAAACAGCCTAAATGCCCACCAACCCAGGAATGGATTAACCATTCAGCCATTAAAAAAGATGGAGACTTTACATCTTTAGTATTAACCTGGATGGTGAGTGGAACACATTCTTCTTAGTAAAGCATCACAAGAATGGCAAAGCAAGAATCCAATGTACTCTATTTTAATATGAAGGCAGTAGATGAGCTAATACAGGGGTAGGGTGGGTAGAGAAATGAGCAAGTGGGGAGAGGGAAAGAGGAAGAGAGATAGGGACTCACAGTGTATGGCACACCTCTTGGGGATGGGACACGATTATAAGAAGGACTTTATCTAACAAATGCAATCAGTGTAATCTCAATGAATCTCAAACAATAAAAAAAAATCTAAAAGTACATGTTTCCTTATGATGGTGAGACCTATGAGTCATCATAGTACAAAATTAGTCATGACTGAAAGACTAGCTTTGAATAATTACATTCATGATAAAAAAAATAATGTTATTACCATAATATAAATCTTCTCAGGAAGAGGCATTGCTCAGATAATTTTATTGTGCAAAGAAATCAATGGTTCAATACATGTTTCTCAGCTACTCCTTCAGAACAGGACTATTCTTTTTCTTTAATACTTTGAACATTAAACAATTCACACCTCGTGATTGTCCTTCACTTTTAATTTTTCACCTAGAGAAAATTTCTTCACATGTATTCTTTGTTTTACATTAGCATTCAGACATATTTTTATTTAACATGAACTATATGATTAATACAAATAACTGCCAAGCTCAGGTTAATATTAATGTTTGATAGTATGACTTTCATTGGTTATATTATAGAGTCATACAAATTAGAGTCTCAGTCAAATTTTGTGATATGTAGTCACAGCATTCTTTTTTTCAATAGTTTATGAAATAATTTAGAAGTTACTAATATTGACACATGTATCAACTCTCAGGGCTCAATTAAAACACTAAATGATATGTAGGATATAAAAACAAACTCATGGACATAGTACTGAGATTTTACAGCAAGAGAAACCAGTAGTAAAATTCTATCTAAATCACTAATTATCTGTGTGAGCTCATGGACTCTTCCCATAAAATACAAGCACTGATCCCTACTTCTCTAGAGATCAGAGGACAGTCACCTGTCAATGAGGCCACCTCAAAGTCCTCTCCCTTTAAACTCTGTCATGATTTTTAGGGTGTATTACTTCACTCTTTACCAATGTATTATCACTATCATTATCATTATTATTATCTCCTCTTTTTGAATCCATTTTCTACACCACCAATACAGTGATCTTTATGAAATATAAAGATCGTATCTCTCTCCTGGTTAAAACCCATCCAACTATTCATTTCTGTATTCTTCATCATATTGTTCCAGGTCATTTCAATGGTGTTTATTTATAATTCAGCTTCATAGTTTGATGTTATTCATATGAATTCAAAGGGAAGCGCAAATCACAAAGTTGTGAATTTAAAACAAAAGAAAATACTTTCTATTCTTCATAATTTAAAGGAAAGTGATATTGGACTATGAGCCCTGCACCTGCATTAATCATTTTGTGATCTACTCAAGTTCTTAGATTTAGATTTAATTAGCTAAAATTAAATAAACCATGCCTGCCTCATAATTTTAAAAAATACAGCAAAATAAATCATTGTAAAATGAGCCTCTTACACAACATGTACAAGTAATTCTGGTTTTATCATATTATAAAAGGTTTAACTATGATGGAGATGCTCTTGCAGCAATGTAGACGTGGGCACAGATGCTCAATGTTCGTTTGATTGTTTTTCCATTTACTTGTTACTGGACAAGTTTGTACTGGATCCTCTACTATGATCTTTATTCTGTCATTCCAGTATTGAGAGGTTCACTCATATCTCCTTGACGTAGTTGAAAGTAAGCCAAAGCCCTGCATGGCCATAAGCATTAATGGGAAACAAAGGCTTTGGACTTCAATATGTAACACCATACACATTTAGAAAGCAATGCACTAGAAATTATGATATCACACAATCGAAATAAGAAAAAGATATCTTTAGAGTATAATTTATTTAAACCGTCAGGATCTCAGACTCAGTGCATTAAAAATGTGCATCAAAATTAGTTTACTCTGGTTTTCCAAAAAAGAAACGTCTATTCTACTATAAACCATGACTAACATATGCAGACTGTAATCAATTCAGTCATTTAGACTCAAGGCAGTAGCACATTATTGGAGACCCAAGAGCATGTTCCCCAGAGAGGAATTCAGTTTCTTCCCACCCTGCTGATAGTGAAAATGGGGCATGAGGCCCACTGTTGGAGAACATCGCAGACGTCTGCCTCTCCTCCCTGTGCTTTCTTCTTTCTTTTTTAGTGGTGTTCCTCACAGCTCTGTCTTCAAAATTGTTCTCAAGATAGGTCTTATAGGTTCCGATGTAAACAACTCACTGAAGAGCTTAAATATTTCAAGTTTTCCAGAAATGTGCCCATTAATAGCAGAATATAAATCTTAAATTAAGAAGAGAACTACTCAACTCCCAGAAACAGGGCAGCACCTGTGGCTCAAGGAGTAAGGCGCCGGGCCCATATACCAGGGGTAGTGGGTTCAAGCCTGGCCCCCCCCCAAAACTGCAAAAAAAAAAAAAAAAGCCTCTCAGAAACACCTGAAATCCTTGTGGAAAAGATACATTTCTAAAGCCACCTCCTATAGATTCTGATTCAATAAAATCTCAGGTCATGGAACCCAGGTGGCTCAAAATTCACCAAACATGGAACACTCATCTAAAAATTGACCCTTTGATTATAGATTTCATAGGACTGAGGTCAGGGTTTTTACAATGCTTACTCCAAGGAATTAGGGAGCTAGGCTGGTATGTTTTGCAATTTCAAAGTCCAGAGTGCTGACAATTACGCCACGAGGCCCACTTGTTTTGTAATTTCAATACAAAATAATTGCATTGATTATCTTTAAGATTTGACTTTCCATTTCCTACTTTAGCAAGCTTTATACCTAACAAGTAATAAATGAAGGTCCTCTCACAGGAACCGCTTAAAATTAAACAAAGCTACGAACATTAAAACAACTTCCGTTTAAGAACATTTTATAAATCAGTTAGAAGCTAGCCTCTGGTGTTTAACAAGACTTTTAAAAAGACACTTGTGCTAGAAGTCGGCACTTTTAATTTTCAAAATGGAGAATAAGGATGGAAATAAAAATGATTATGGAAGCAAATTAAATGTGACATAGGAGCGATTTAAGAGTCTCTTGGGAAATAATGGTTGGGAAGGAATATTACTAGAGAATTTTGGCTCATTTTCCTGTTCTGGGGTTTGGACACCAGATTTAACCTTTATGCTATGAACTGTAGATTACAGAGCTACTTTCTCTTCAACATTCATGTAATACTAAATGAGTTTGACCTTGTGTGAGACACAGGCAGGTGTGGATGAGAATTCCTCTCTGCATTTATTGTATTGAGAACTTTAAAGAACTAAGTAGTAAAGAAAATCTGAAAGTGATATGTGATTATTTCATACGTTTACATATTCCCAGAATTTAGAGTTAGAACGTATGTCATATTGAACTGTCCCAAAAGGAAATGGTCTAGTAAGATTGTGTGGTTTTATTGTTCATTATTATTGTTGTTTTCTGAGCCATTAAATGAGTGGCAATAAAATAACATTCAGGTTGTCTGTGATTCTTTTTATAACCAAAGACATATTAGCTCTGAACTGGCCATCAGTTAACTTTGTACCTTGGGAAAATTTCAGCCCCTAGATTGAATTGCAGCTTCCTCGTCTGTAAAATGAGAGTTGGACTAGACAAAAGACAGTGTCCCTTGTCCTTAGCTGTATCATGGTGTGGAGTGGCTTGCCCTGACTCCTGGGACCATGATGGTTGGCATTGAGGGTTGTTTAGAGAAGCTGTGTGAGGAAGTGTTTATGCATCATACACAGATGTACTATGTCACCCTGCTAGGTCACATTTCATAGCATTTATATTCATTCATTCAAACCTCACAACAAAGCTTTAAAGTGCACATTATTAATATCATTGTTTCCATTTTACAGAGTCTGGGAAGCACAGAGAGATTAAGTAACAAGCCCTGAGTCATCCAGCTAGTAACTGGCAGAGCTGAGATTAGACCCAGGCTGTCAGGTTCTGCCCAGTGTGCTCACCCACTATGTTCCATCAACTAACCTAGTGCCAAGAGCAAGTTTAGATCTCATTTCTGAAGCTGGCCCTGGTGCCACACAGCCTGTGGGGTCAATCCCAGCATCCAAATTAGACAATGCCTCCAATTTTACCACCTTCCACAGACTTTAATAAACTCTCACATTTGTAAAAACATTCTAATATTACCAAAAAAACCTGTCACTATAACTAACTTACAAACCAAAGTTTTTATGTCTATAACTTTCATTTTCATTTTTTTTTTTTGAAGTTCAGGCTAAGTTAAATAACAGTATTGATTTTGATTGGCCAAGTGTTGGTCTGTCTTTAATTAAAATTTTTTATGTTTCCCTGTTAAATATATTTGATGTTAATTTCTAAAATGTATGTGTATGTTTGTGAGTGTGTGTGTGTGTGTATGTGTTTGTAATACTAACATTTTTCTATCTTTTTCTCTTTCCCAGAATTTTTATTAGGAATGGTTGTTGAATTTTACTAAATATTTCTTGGTAGTCATATATATAACCATACCTTTTTTTTCTCTATTACTTTAATATTAATATTTAAGGAACAATTCTGGCTCAGCGCCTGTGGCTCAATCGGCTAAGGCACCAGCCACGTACACCTAAGGTGGCGGGTTCCAATCCCCAGCCTAGGCCCACCAAACAACAATGATGGCTGCAACCAGAAAATGGCCGGGCGTTGAGGCAGGCGCCTGTGGTCCCAGCTACTTGGGAGGCTGAGGCAGGAGACTCACTTGAGCCCAGGAGTTGGAGGTTACTATGAGCTGTGATGCCATGGCACTCTACCCAGGGGGATAGCTTGAGGCTCCATCTCAAAAAAAAAAAATATTTAAGGAACAATTCTATTATTGAGCCACTGCTACATTCTCCAATAGCCCTGTTGAGCTATTTTAAAATACATATTGAAGAAGTTTTATAAATACCCAAAAAATAAACTTAGTCCTACCAAACCAGTTATATGAGCCTATAATACAGCAGAAACCACGGAGGCAACTTTAGAACCATCTATAAAAGAAATAGCAGCACACATTCCTTTCTTCTTTTGTCTTTCAAAGATTCATTCTTATTAAATTATTTCCCTAATCATTAACAACAGAGAGATTTACAAAACAAAATAAAATAAAGGAGAGAGGCTCCATGGGAATGTTGCTTTCAGAAAGTCTTCATTGGCAGGGCCTCTCTATGTAGGAAGATTTAAGATGTGACCAGGGACAGCTCATGACCATAAAGGGAAACCCATCATTTTTAAGAGAAGGCCCACCAAGACTGTAAAGGGAAAACCAAGTTTCCTCTCAGTTCGGAGGTATATTTTCTGTGAAATTTACTTCTTTTTTATTGAAAATTTTAGAACTTAAATACATTTAAGGTGTACACAACCTGGTGTTTTCTCCTATAACTATACCTCATGTAATGATTCCCACAATCAAACTAACATATCACCTCACACAGTTACCAGGTTTGTTTTTTGTCTTGTTCTGTTTTTTTGAGGTGAGAAGACTTAAGACCTATTCTCTTGGCAAATTTCCAGCATAAAATACATTATTATTAACTCTAGTTACCACGTTATATACTACATCTCTGGAACTTACTCATCTCCACTGGAAGCTTGTACCCTTTGACCAAGATGTCTTCATTTCCTTCCCCCACCCCCTGACAACCACTACTCCACTCTTCCTGAGGTTGACTTTTTTAGATTACACTTGTAAGTGACATCAGGCCTTTCTGTGCCTGGCTTATTTCACTTGGCATGGTGTCCTGAAGCAGTATCTATGTTGTTGCAAAGGTCAGCATTTCCTTCTAAGGGTATATACAATAAATAATATGTAATAAATAATATTCCATTATACATATACACATACTATATATATATCCTATACATATATATTCTATGTCTTTATTAATCTGTCAAGAAACTCTTAGGTTGTTTTTATATATTGGCTATTATAAAGGCTGCTGCAATGAACACAAAAATCCAGATACCTCTTCAAGATACTGATTTCATTTCCTTTGGGCATATATCCAGAAGTAGGATTACTAGATCGTATGATACTTATAATTTTTTTGAGGAACAAGGGTGCCAATAATACACAATAGAGGAAGAATAGAATCTTTAACAACTTAATATTTTCTTCCTTATTAACTTATAAATAAAAAACATATATACAGAATTGTGTACACATACAGTATATAACACAATGTTTTAAAATATGTATACGTTGTGCAGTGACTAAGTGAAGCTATTTACTATGTGCATCCCCTCACATACTTATCATTTTTTTATGGTGAAATCACTTAAAATCCACTCTCAGCAATTTTCAAAAATATAAGACATTGTTATTAACTGTGGTCACCATGTTGTACACTAGACCACTTGGATTTATTTCCCCTACTGACTGAAATTTTGTATCGTTTGGCCAACATCCCCTCAACCTGTTTAATCACTATTCTGCTCTCTGCTTCCAAGAGTTCAACTTACATGACCTCACAGAAGTGAAATACTGCAGTACTGGTCTTTCTGCATCTGGCTTATTTCACTTACTGTAATGTCTCCAGGTTCATGTACATTTTGCAAATGCAAGGATTTACTCCTTTTAAAAAAAAAAAGGAATCATACTCTATTGGATGAATATAACATAGTTTCCTTATCCAGTTAACTCTTGATGGACCCTTATGTTGATTCTGTATCTTGGCTACTGTGAGTAGTGCTGCAATAAAATGAGGGTGCAGGTATCTCTTCAACAGACTATGTCATGTTCTTGGGATGTATATACCCCATAGCAGGATTGCTGGACCATGTGATCTTTCTAATTATCATTTTGGGGGAACTTCCATACTGTTTTCCATACAGCTGTATTAACTTACATTTTCACAGCACTATACCAGGGCATTTTCTTTTATCTAGTGCTTGTCAACACTTATCTTTCATCTTTTGATAGTAGTGCAAGGTAGTATATCACTGTGGTTTTAATTTGCATTTCTCTACTGATATCAACATTTTTTCATATTCCTGTTGGTCATTTTTATGTTATCTTTTGAGCAATGTCTATTCAGACCCTTTCCTTATTTTTTAATCTGACTATTTCTTTTCTAGCTATTGCTTTGTGTAATTTCATTAAATCTTCTGGATCTTAATCCTTTATCAGATGTATGCTTTGGAAATATTTTTCCCATTCCTTTTCAGTTGTGAGTTGTGTTCATTGTTGTACAAAGAGTTTTATTTTGATATAATCCCATTTGTTTATGCTTTTGTTGCCTGTGATTTTTTAGTGTCATATCTGAAAATGAAGTTTTTCTCATTTTCTTTTAGTAGCTTTACAGTTTCATATCTTACCTTTAAGTTTTTAATTCATTTTGAGTTGAGGGTCTAATTTCATTCTTCATCATGTGAATATCCACTTTTCCCCCAACATTATTTATTAAGGAGACTGTCCTTTCCTCATTGTGTGTTTTTGACATCTTTACCAAAAATCAATTGATCACAAAAGCATGGATTTGTATCTGGGTTCTCTATTCTGTTCCATTGGTTTATAGTGTCTATTTTTATTCCAGTAACATGCTGTTTTGATTACCATAACTTTGCAGGAGATTTTATTTTATTTTTAATTTTTTTGAGATAGAGTCTTATTCCATCACCCTGGGTAGAATGCTGTGGCATCATTATAGCTGACAGCAACCTCAAACTCTTGAACTTAAGCAATACTTCTGCATCAGCCTCCCAACTAGCTAGGACTACAGGCATGCACCACCATGCCCAGCTAGTTTTTTCTATTTTTAGTAGATATGGGGTCTTGCTCTTATTCAGGCTAGTTGGAAATCCTGACCTCAAGTGATCCTCCCACCTTGGCTTCTTGTGAGGATTATGCCACACCCAGTCTGTAGCAGATTTTAAAGTCAGGTAGTATAATGCCTCCACCTTTTTCCTTTTTGTTCAAGATTCCTGTAGCTATTCAGGGTCTTGATAATAGGGTATGGCCTTTTGTGGTTTCATTTCAATTATAAGATTATTTTACCTATGTGAAAATACCACTGGGATTTTGACAGAGAATGCATCCAACTTTGAATAATATGGATGTTTTAACAACATTAAATCTTCCAACCCCTAAGTATAAAATAGCTTTTTCCTTTATTTGTATCTTCTTCAACTTCTTTGACCTATTTTTAGAAGTTTTCAGTATATACTCTTTTTATCTTGGTTAAAATTGCTATGTATTTATTCTTTTGATATCATTACAAATGATTATTTTCTTGGTTTAATTTTCAGATTAGTTCACTGTTAGTATATTGAAACACTACTGATTTTTGTATGTTGATTTTGTATTCTGCAACTTTACCAAATTTATTAGTTTTAATTCTCTCTTTTTTTTTTTGGTGGAACCCTGAAATTTTCTATAGATAATATCATGTCTTCTACAAACAGGAACAATTTAACTTCTTTCCAGTTCAAATGCCTGTATTTCTTTTTCTTGCCTAATTGCTATGGCCCAGACTTCAAGTACTATGTTTAATAGAGGTGGCAATATTGGCCACCTTTGTCTTGTTCTTGATCTTAGAGAAAGAACTTTCAGCTTTTCATCATTGAGTATGATGTGTTAACTGTGGGCTTATCATACATGGCCTTTATTGTGTTGAAGTACATTCTCTCTATACCCCAAAGTTGAGAGTTTTTATCATGAAAGGATGTTGAATTTTTTCCAATGCATTTACTGAAGCTCCGAGTATAGAGATAATCATACTATTTTTATCCTCATTCTGTTAAAGTAGTGTGTATACTGTAACAGATTAGTACCTCTGAAATAAATCCCATTTGATAATAGTGTATGGCCTTTTAAATGTGAAGTTGAATTCAGTTTCCTAGTGTTTTGTTGAGAATTTTTATATCTATGTTTATAAGGGGTGTTGGCCTATCATTTTCTCCTCTGGGTCTGGTATCAAGGTAATGCTAGCCTCATAAATGAGTTTGAAACTATTCCCTCTTTTTAAATTTTTGAAAGCATTTTGAAAATGATTAGTATTATATTTTCTTTAAATGTTTGATAGATTAATTCCTTTCCAATAGGTTTCCTTTGCTTCTGGAAAATAGATGGAAGAAACCATCTATTTTGATAAATCAATTGGTTCTGGGTAAGAACCGAATTCTTTTCTTTTCCCTCTATAATTGCCAGACCCTAGATACAGTAGGCATAAAAATGTGGGTACTTGGCTGGGTGAGCAGACTCATGCCTGTAATCCTAGCTTCTGGGGGCTGAGGTGGTAGAATTGCTTGAGGTCAGGTGTTGGAGACCAGCCTGAGCAAGAGACAGACCCTGTCTCTACTAAAATAGAAAAACTAGCTGGCTATATTAGTAGCACCTGTAGTCCCACCTACTCAAGAGGCTGAGGCAAGGGGATCCCTTGAGCCCAGGAGTTAGAGATTACTATGCGCTTAGTCTATGGCAACAGAGACAGACTGTCTCAAAAAAATTGCGGGTACTTGGTTTTGGTGGAAGATTAAGTCATTTTTAACAATTCAGAAGTTGGAAAGCTTCCTCTGGAAACTTCAGACCCAAATGTAAGACAGGATGTACCTCTTTCACAAAGAGAACAGTAGAGCACTTAGGTTGAAGACATGGGTTAGGGCTGAGAGTTCAGTTCTGCCACTAGATTGCTAAGCATCTTTAAGTCACTTAATCTCTCAAAGGGCTCAGTTTCTTCATCTATAAAATGTGTGTAATAATACCCATCTCCCCAGAGTGAAGTGAACAATGTAAAAGGGATTAGTTCAGTGCCTGACAATAAATGTTAGTTAAAGGCATATACATACATATCCACACATGCATACATTATTAAATATTTTCAAAATATAAAATATTTTCAAAGCTTTCAGAATCAACCAGAAATTGCTTGCTAAATCCTCTGGTTCCCAGGATACAGTCAATTTAGTGCCTTCAGACACAAAATGCATTGTAATATTTGGTTAATCCAGCCCCTTTGGGTGGTGCAGTGCTGCAGCTAAAAGTTTCAAAGGCAGAGGAATGATTCTTATTATGAAAATTAACTGAAGGGCACATCATACCCAGTGAACCTTTGTAACTCAACAGTGCCCCTCATAGGAGGATCTGACGTCTTTCCAGCCTATCTATAAACTAATTACAAATCTTTGCCATGAGAAAGAGATCATAGAAAGGGAGAGGAAAATAACACAAATACTCTGTCCCCCCACAAAGTCAAACATTACCATACTTAAAATTAAAAATTAAGTATTAATCAACATATTAATTGGTCAAATTAAGTATTATCATTAAATTACTGCTCAAATTAAACATTGAACCAAATGATTCTAAAATCAATTGCACTGAAGTAAGCGAGGATAAGGAGGCAGGCTGGTGGACCATGATTACCATACCTGGGAGCAGTGGGGTTCATTCTTGGCCTCACCTATTCAATTCTGTGGAATCCTTCAGGGATGCTTCTAATTTAAACCCAGCTGTGAGATACTGGGCACGTTGTCTGTCTCTTTGGTATTTGGTTTCCATCTCAGGTTAAGCTTAAAGACTTTAGCTTGCTGGCAACTCTTTTTTCTGATTCCCTGTCTTGACAGTGCAGGCTGCACCACACAGCTCCACGTAGAAAGTTCCCCTGAAGCTATGCAGCCCAGGAGATCAGATTCTAGGACAACTGTGATGAGTACTGAGGAAAGCAGGCAACTCTGAGCTCCCCAGCTCACTTCTCAGACTCCTGTGAGTCCTTGCATTCCACACTGATGTTCCAAAGCTCTTGCCTTTGGAAAAATTGTCGTTAGATTCCACTTGAAACTGCCAAATTAGAATAAAAATGAATATGAAGAACCATCTTCTGGGTGGTGCCTGTGGCTCAAGGAGTAGGGCTCTGGCCCCATATACCAGGGGTGGTGGGTTCAAGCCTGGCCCCAGCCAAAACTGCCAAAAAAAAAAAAAAAATCTGTGAATCTTCCCCTAATAGGTGTATAACCAGGTTTAAAGACCCTGACACAGCAGGATCAAACTTGTTTGTGCTGAAAACTCTGTCTGTGAAGCAGCAAGGTTGAAGAAAAGCTGGCATGAAGGAGGAAGATACAGAGAAGATATCAATGAAGAGAGTCGTTAGCTGAAATTCAAAAGCATAACTGTGCTGAACATTCAGCTGGCCTTTTAAAAATCCATCCTTCAGCATTACTAGTAAGAGATGACCTTGACAATGTTCCTGATGGCTGTTCTCATCATGTTAACAGAGCTGGTCACCACCACCTGATTCCATCTTTCTTTTTTTTCTTTTGGCCAGTTGGCCTCTTGATAATGTCTATTTGCCTAGAAAAATGTAGCCGTGGATATATATTCATCATATGTTTGTGCTTCAGAGATAACTCACACCTTTAAGTTTGATTACATTTACTTAATTAAATACAGATGTCTATGGCTCCCAGGTGTCTGGAATAAATTTGATAAAAACAAGATTCTCACTTCCTGTGCCAGCCTGTGAGTGAGACTGTTCTACATTACTTGTTAGTAGAACAAACACTTGGACGTGAATTACATTACCACTGGCTCAGGCCACGCACAGGAAAGCCCCCTGGACGGTGGACTACACTACAACACGCTCAGACCACACACAGGAAAGCCCCCTGGATTGTGGGTGAATTACACTACTGCTCAGGCCACGCACAGGAAAGACCCTGGACGGTGGACTACACTACCACACGCTCAGGCCACGCACGAGAAAGTCCCCCAGATGGTGGATTACACCACCACACACTCAGGCCATGCACAGGAAAGCCCCCCGGATGGTGGATCACACTACCACACGCTCAGGCTATACACAGGAAAGCCCCCCGGATGTTGGATCACACTACCACACGCACAGGCCTGCACAGGAAAGCCCCCCGGATGGTGGATTACACTACCACACGCTCAGGCCAGGCACAGGAAAGCCCCCAGACGGTGGATTACACCACCACACGCTCAGGCCAGGCACAGGAAAGCCCCCCGGATGGTGGACTACACTACCACACACTCAGGTCCACACAGGAAAGCCCCCCAGAGGGTGGATTACACCACCACAGGCTCAGGCCACGCCCAGGAAAGCCCCCTCCTTCTCCAATTTCCTCCTTGATCACTGATTCCTTTAACACAATGGGTCATTTGACAAGTAGAAATGTGACTTAAATGCAGGTGTCATTGAGAGTGGTGTTTAAAGGGCCAGGGAATTAATCCCTTATCCCATACTTCGTAAAAAAGAGATTTTAACCTTTCTTGGATCTTTCTATATCATCCTGAAAAAAGTCTTAAATTTTCTGGATTTCTAGGAATGTGTTTGATCCTCACACAACACAAGAATGTGTTAGATGTGGATCGAGCTTCTAGATCAGTCACAGCACACGAGGTAGATGGGAGCACATGTTCTTAGCAGCTCTTATACCTTCTGGAAACACAGGTTCCTATCAATTCCTGGGCGGGGGCTCAACCCACACGAATCGCAACAGAACAAGAACAGAGCACAGCTGCTGATGGATTTGCCAGGCATTGCTTTTGGCATTCATCATACTTTGTCTCATTTAATCTTCACAAGCCTCTGTAAGGAAGGATTATTTCCTCTTCTATAAGTGAGCTGTGTGGGTCTCGATCCCCTAAGAAACAGATGTTTAAGTTGGGGTAAAAGTGCAAGAAATCCTACTAGGGAAGAAGCAGGAGTGAAAGGAAATAGGATGGGGGTTGGAAGGTTGGGAGCACCGTCAGACCCCCAGTCCGATGCAGGGGTGAAGGAGAGAGGGAGAAAGCATTCTAGAGCATTGTGGAGTCTAAGGAAAATTTCACAAAGTTGTCAGGGAATCCTTAAACCAAGGTGTCCCTTTGTCTCCGAGTAATGGACCTGCTTCCGAAACCCTGTGTCAGATTTCCACCGCTGGGACCCCCAGTTCATGACTCTCCCTCACCGGAGGTATTTGAGGCTCATTCTACGGCTGCCCAGGGGGTTCCGTGAGCTGAATTTGCTCCAGGTCTCACAGCTAGTTAGTTGGTGAGCAGAGGAGACAACCTGTGTGCCCCAATCCTACCCCAGGACACCGAGACACGGGGCCCACCCCGCTGACCCTCCCGGCCTGCAAAGGCCAGGCAGGGGAGCAGCGGCCGGGAGCCGAGCAGAGCGGGAGAAGCCCCTGTCAGAGGCGGCTCCTTGCTAGCTAGCACACTGCTCTCCCACCGCTTTCATAATTTGTTATAAAACAAACAAAGTCACCAGGGGAATCGCTGCCGGTGGATAATGGCCTCCTGCTTTGCAATTAAGCGCTGACACTGGGCTTCGCTTCACCAGTCACAGCGCGTTGCTGCTTCCTGCCCCCGGTTCTCACCCACCACTGGCGCTTCCTGCTAATCAGATTGATTATCCCAGGCAGCAGAGCTTGACATTGGCTTCCTTTTCGGCTTGGTGGTGAAGGTTTAGAGCACATAATTTTTAAGCTACCTGTGTTCTCCCCCTGGCATTCATATAACCTATGAAGAAATGCAAAAAACGTTTCTATGGAGCCCAAAAGCTCCAAAAGTGGATGCTGGTAAGAAGTACAGGTTGTCACGGGGACTCACTCACGGGACAATCTTATTGAGTTGCTAGGAAGGGGAGACTTGCACGAGTTCGTTCAAGGCCACGCCCAAGTGATTCCCGGCTGACCTCTAGTCTCAGGGTTCAATCAGGGTTCAAGTCCATAAACCTTGGCTTCTGGTAGGGTGTCCTGGGGTATCTGTGGTATCTTTCATTCGAACCTAACAGAACCTTTTGGCTCCGAGATCACACTTCAGTTCTTTCATCAGAAAAGGGCATTTAATGTACCACCTACATCTCCCCCATAAGGTCAGAGTCGTTCAAATACTAGTCACCCTGCCGAGTCCCACTTCCTTAGCAACCAGGGCAAGCACAAGCCCTGCTTTCAATGCACACAACCTGGAGAATATTAAAAGATCATTTTCAATTCACACTAAATTTCAAAAGAAGTAGAAAATCCTTCCCTGAGCACAAAAGGAAAAACCAGTTGCAGAGGTGGGAGAATGAGGAGGAGTTTGTGAGGGAGGAAAGAATCATTTATTGAGCATCGGGCAATGCCAGGAAGTACGCCATGTGTTTTGTTTTTCAATAAATTGTTATATTGTTCTTTTAGTTTTCAAAGGCAATTTGTACATCTCACATAATGCAAAGACAACCAGGTCTGTGAAATAAAGTAAATTGAATTCTGTCTCCCCCTCTTACCACCATCCCCCTCTTCTTCTAAGATCAACAACCTCCAAAGTTTGTTAGTTGTTGATTCAACCACCAATGTTTACTGACTCTTCACTGTTTGCCAAGCCTGCAGCAGTGAACAAAACAGATAAAAACACCTGCTTTCCTGGAGCTTACATTCTAGTGAGGGAAGGCAATTAAAAACTGAAGTAAAATCTACATTAAATAAGAGATGATAAGAGTTCTGGAGAAAAACAGAACAGGGAAGGAGATTGCAAGGGCTAGGAGGGGGATGTGGGCATGTGAGCAACTTTGAATAGTGCCATCAGAAGTCATGTTGTTGAGAAGCTAGCACTGGACTGAATACTAAAAGTTGGCAAAGTGGATGAATATCTTCCTCTAATTTTCTCCGTGCTCATACAAACATTCCCAAAGTGCACATGGGTTGGTTTTAATACCTCATACGAAATGGGGTTATATTACACACATTACTCTGCAACTTGGTTTTTTCACTGCAAATAAATCATTGACATCTCTCTGGGTCACTATATACAGTTCCAGTTCCTATTTTTGAAAATCTACATAATTTTCCATCATTTGTGTTTACCACAATTTACACAAATGTTCCTCCATGAATAGACTTCAGATTATTTGCAGTTTTCACACTCTTTTATTCTTTTTGCAAATACAAGTAGCGCTGTAAAGTTTTCTAGGCTTTATTTATTCCCGCCAAGGTTCTAGATATTTTAAATATTCTATTTGACTCAGCACAACTTAAACGGAGAGCTCGCTTTTTACTACAGTATTTCTTTTTTATAGAAGCAAAGAAGTAGCAATTCAGAATAGTTAAGTTGATTTGCACTGGGCTATTTAGCTACTAAATGGGAGAGCAAAGATTCAACCTCAGGACAGTATGGTTTCGAGTACTATATTTTTCTAAAGCTGGGCCAAATCTCCGCACTGAAGACAGAGCAGAAGTAAAGTACCACATCCCCAGGAGAGTGGGAAGAGGGACGGCAATGGCGTTTGTTTTTCATAGCACTAAATTCACTCAGGATAAGCACTGTCATTTCTTTTGTGATTGTGTTCTTCCTATGTTTTTGACATTAAATTAACTTGGCTTTTGTGAAATAAGGTGACAGCAGATGTTGGATGGTAATTTCTGATCAGCCTTCTTAGAGAGAAAAAACCTTTAAACTTCTCAATTCTAAATTGATATCCCAAATTCACCTATTTTCATGTTCCATGAAACATCAGAGCCACTGGAGTAGAGGATATGATGTGAAAATCTGGTATAAGCAGCAAAGATCTGAGCCCTGATAGCTTGTGCCTCTGTCGGCCTGTCTGTCTCAAAATAAACTCTTCTAGTCTATAAAACGGAGATGGTACATGTAATTCTTCCTGAACTCCATACATGTAAAATGTTTATGGCAAGCTTGTGCCTATTCACTTATATCTGAAGCCAAAAGATTCATCCAAACCTTATGGATAACAATAAAGTTACCAGATTTAAAAGAAAATCAAAGCTGGGAAACCACTAATATAAGCAGTTGAACTTCATTTTTAATTTTAGAGAAAATATTGACCCTAGTAGTATCTCTAAATTGGAAGGAAAATTTCTCCACTAAGTCTGGAAATCAGAATCAAACACACACACACAATACATTCACAAAGCTGGAGTATTTGAAATTGAGACGTGATATAGGGAATGAAAAAAAAGAACAAGAAAAAATGATTTTTAGGGAAATAGCTTAAGATAATATGGAATAGCCAAATCAAAAGATTATACTTCATATAATAAAATAATGCACTGCTTAAAAAAGAAATTTATAATAATCTGTATTTAATTGCCTAATGGCTTAATAGCAGAACAATTAGATCCCACAGTAATATAGCATCAGTTTCATCCAGAAGCCAGTCATGTCTAGATTTGTGGTTTCCTGTTAGTGCTTTTTACTAGACGGAAAGTGTGGACGGTAAGGGTCATACCTTCCATCTTGCTTCATCAAATTAATGAATTTCTCTAATAAAGAGTTGAAGAATTTATTAAAATCCAAAAAATATGCCTTTCTGGGAAGCGAATGTTAATCCAGAGTGACAATGCTTCTCAAACACACATGTGATTTTCCAAGAACATACCGGCACCAAAATGCATGCCCATCTGTACTCACAACAGAGCAAATGTCTACAGGATGTCGGCAAGCAGTTTATTCCATGAGATGTATAGTCCTAATCTGCTCTGGGTGGAGTCAGGAATGCATGCTGACTCTGCCATTGTCAGTCCTGGACTATTAAAGACAGAATCAAAATCCTAACTGAAGCCAGAAAGAAGGAATGAATGTTGGAGGCAGTTTCTGGAGGCTCCAGCTGTTACCACCTCCGTAAAATCAACACTGTTATCTCAGAAGCACCAGAACGGCAGAATGTAGCCCAGGCAAGTTGCAAAAAAATTCCTGTGAGAAACAAGAACCCAAATGTGTGCAAATACTTGATAACTAGAGAAACAAAAGTAAAGAAATGCCATAGATTTGATCTTGTGATTTTTAACAGTGGGAAAAAATAAAATAATTCTGTTTCTGAAAAAAAAAAATACAAGCTTTCTAGGTTTTCTTTGCTTATGTTGACTCTGCCAGATGCCTTATATGAAAAACGAGAAGTAAACTTTCCTGACTCCTCGGAGTTGAGTTTTGTGTGCTAATATGTTATTTCTCTCCCTACTGTATATAAATCTGTAACTGTGGAGATGCCTGTTATCCCGGAAATAACCATGCAACTCCATGACTACATAAAAAGCAAGATTTCAGGGAATAGAGAGAATAAAATTAGAAGCAGATTTAATTTCATATGTGCTCAGGTAGAAATGTTATTAGTCTAAAGAAAAAGCTATGTCTTCATGATGGACAACACAAGACCAAGTTTCCTATGTTTCCCAGTGACCTCAAAAACCATAATTAATCTCAGGAAAGTCAATAGTTAAGTTGTTGCCAGAAATTTGCAACTTGATTCAAGAAAACACTCCTATAAAGAAGTTCCTTCTTTCTTAGCTCATCAAAGAGCCTTGATTATCTCCATATAGAATTTGCTTGTGGAAGGTTCCCCACTTACCATGTAATGTTCTGGATTTCTCTGAACCATTGCAGATAATGTCTACTTCTTTGTTCTCATTCCTAGGTTACTGAGTGGTCCACAGCTTCTAATTAAAAGTACTGTTGCAGGAAGATGAGGCCCAGTGGAGAGAAGAACACCCAACACCATGTTGAAAAGCAGAAGGGCTTTATTTCAGCCTGCGGGAGACACAGAGGAATTCAAAATGGTCCAGGTCCTGGACTGGCTTAGTCTTCTCCTTTTTATCCCCAATCAAAAAGTTCCAGCCCAGGGGTACTTTGAATCAAGCTAGAGAGTTGGGCTCTAGGCTCTTACAGAACAGTAGGCTTTTGAAGAGTGGAAGCAAAGTGTTAGTTTCTAGGTCCAGGAAGTTAAGTTTCCACAAATTCCTAAGAGCTGAGTCACCACTGGGAGGACCAGTCCCAGGTACATGCTTGGGGGTCTCCTTGAGAACCTAAGAGAACCTCTGTTCTCTTAGACCTCACTTTTTCCAGGTATCCTCTCTCAGTACAAGATGCCTTTATAATGGAAGTAGTTGCAACAGCTCATTTTTGGTGTTTTCACATATTTATGAGCTTTAGTCATAATAGATAACACTATTGGATGTCAGCAGGAGTGAAGACCAGACAAACTCCATCCACCTTTAGAGAGAAAACTTGCCCAATAGTGCTCACTACCTATGATTCCGAGGGTCAAAGACACTCAGTAGCTTTGGTGTGTCAGATTCCACAGGGAAATTATTCAAACTATAAATGTCAGGGGCCTTTAGATGCTAACTCACATTAGGATGGGTCCAGGCTACCAGTATTGTTCAAGCTTGCTAAATGATTCCATGACATAAAGAAAAATTGAGAAGCATGATTCTAAATGATAGCTAGTGATTTATGTTGTGAATTTCTTTCCAGAAAATAAAGAGTACTCAAGTTTGTAGTATTTCTCTCCCTCAGGATTAAGGGTTTCAGGGCATATGATTGCTTTTAAAAATAAAACTTTTCTCTCTCCCCTCAAAAAATTTAATAAAAGATCGATGTAACTCCAGTGTCCCCCCTTGCACCCCACAATGCTCAGGATATTTGATATTACAAATGACTTTTTTTCTTTTTGGCTAGGGCTGGGTTTGAACCCGCCACCTCTAGTATATGGGGCCAGTGCCCTACTCCTTTGAGCCACAGGTGCCACCCTACAAATGACT
The DNA here is from genome assembly GCA_963574575.1 of Galagoides demidoff. NCBI lineage: Eukaryota > Metazoa > Chordata > Mammalia > Primates > Galagidae > Galagoides > Galagoides demidoff. Next base: position 20,853 of record CAUYQV010064912.1, read on the forward strand.
TTTTTGGTCTTATTCCTACTCATCACATTATTTATTTATTTATTTATTTATTTATTTATTTATTTATTTGGCCAGGGCCAGGTTTGAACCCACCACTTCCAGTATATGGGGCCGGTGCCCTATTCCTTTGAGCCACAGGCTCCATCCCTCATCACATAATTTAACTAAAAAAAGAAAAAGAAAAAAGATAGCTGGGAATAATGCCAAGAAAATAAATAACAATAAATACACATAACACTATATGACATTTAATTAAAATAAAAGTTAAAGATACAGAAAATAAACTCAATTTGCCTTTTCTAGGGCCTAGTCTCCCAAAAGTAGCAACAGTGATATTGCAAGTGATGGTGATTTGATTGATTTGATCAGAATGATTCCCAAGCCTTCTCCTTAGCAAAAGGTTGTCCATGCTCTCGTTTCAAGCAAAGCTCTTGTTCACCTTCCAGATCAACACTGAGTTGTTAAGAAAACCCTTTTGTGCAAATAGACTGAGGTTTCTACATACTTCTGCAGAAATTGGCACCACCACAAGGGTTTATTAAAGCCTCATTTTATAACATGTGCTACACAGGCAGTCTGTTTTGTTTGATGGAGTCACCTGTGAGTTCCTGGGTTAGTAAATTAGGACATCAGGAACCTACCATGCTATTAATAGTTGGAGATTAGTGGAAACCAGCCATCTCCAGCTGTATAATGGGTTCGGAGCACAATTGACCTTTCACTAAGAACCAGCTTCCTTTCCTTGAAAAAAACTCTCCTGCTGGGGTGGGCCATTTTTTAGTCCTAGGATAGCAACAGTTTTGATTATTTTCTTTAGCAAGAAGGGTACAGGTATAAATTCATGCATTCCAAAGCCGTTTCTCACAGGAACATTTGAGAGCTCTGAAAATCGCACTCAAGTGAACTGAGAGGGGTAATGATAAGCTCCTCCTGATTGCTCTTCACGGCTTTATAGAATATGCATTAGAATGGTGTTTGGGGGTGGAAGTTGGCAATCCTGGTGTGATAGGCTTTACACATGTGGCCCCTCCAAAACTCATGTTGAAATATGATCCCCAGTGCGGGAGGTGGGAGGTGCGTAAGTCAAGCTGGCAGAGCCCTCATGAGTGGCCAGGTACCCTCTCAGTGAGAAGCAGCCAGTGCACAGGTTGTTTAAAAGAGCCCGGCCCCTCCCCCTCTCTGGCTTGTCATGGGACACGCCTGCTCCCCCTTGGCCTTCCACCCTGGTTGGAAGCTCCCTGGAGCCCTCACCAGAAGCAGATGCTGACATGATAGTTCTTGAACAGTCCGCAAAACTATGAGCCAAACAAACCTCTTCCCTTAGCAAATCGCCAAGCCTCAGGTATTCCTTGATAGCAACGCAGAGCGGACTGACCCATGGTGTTTCAAATCAAAACCTGTGAAATGCCATCAGCGATCCGCCTTGATGAAAAGGAATCTGAACAGCGGCTTCGCCCTTTTGCTTCCTGTGGTGAGAGCCTTTTATTCTGAGGAACTCTGTGTGATTTAAAATCTTTAAATTAGGCTATTGATTAGGCTAATATAATTGCTATTAGGCTATTGATGGTTGGCTTGGTTGTCTGTTTATTGTGGTGAAATATACCTAAAATTCACCACTTTAACCTTTTTCTGTGTGGCACAGCAGTGGTGTTAAGGACCATCATGTGGCCTTGGGGCCACGTGTGACTTTCTGGATCTTTTAATGCAGCCTTTTGACTGAATCCAAATTTTACAGAACAAATCCCTTTTTACTCCTAATAAAGGGATTTATTCTGTGAGATCTGAAGGCTCCATGTGGCTCCGAGGCCTCAGTTTCCCTACGCTGAAGCTGAATTTCCCAATAATTCCATGTTTAATTTTTTTTTAGAAACTTCTGTAATGTTTTATAACAAAGCTGAACTTTTTTTACCTTCCCACCAACGGTGCATGAGGGTTCCAGTTTCTCCATTTGCTCACAAACACTTGTCATTTTCCATTTTCTGTTTTAGCACAGCCATTCTGATGGGTGTGAAGTGGTTTCTCATCGTGGCTGTAATTCATATTTTCCTCCGGATTAGTGATTAGTACATCTTTTCATGTACTCTTGATCATCTGTTTATATTCTTTGGGGAAATGTCTGACCAAATTATTTGGCCATTTTTTAACTGAGTTGTTTTTTGGCTGTTGAATTGTTAACTATCCTAAATATTAATCCCTTATCAGACACATGATTTGCAAGTAATTTTTCCTTTTCTGTGACTTGCCTTTTCACTAATAATGTCTCTGAATAATGACTACTAATAATGTCCTCTGAAACACAGATTTTTTTTTTTATTTCGATGAAATCCCATTTATCTGTTTTTCTCTTTGGTTGCCTATGTTTTTGGTGTCACATGGAAAAAATCCAATGTCATGAAGCTTTTCCACTATGTTTCTAAGAGTTGAATAGTTTTAGCTCCTGTGTTTAGGTCTTTAATCCATTTTGAGTCAATTTTTGTTTTGGTATAAGTACCCAACTTCTTTTGGATGTGAACATAGTTTTCCCACCACTATTTGTTGAAAGACTAGACTGTACCCATTGAATGATCTTAACAATCTTGTGTGGGGATTTATTTCTGGGTTCGCTTTTTTATTCCACTGATTTATACGTCTAACTTTACACCAGTACCACAGGATCTGCAGTGCTGATTTCTATTGCTTCATGACAAATTTTGAAAGCAAGAAATGTGAGACTTTCAATTATATTCTTCTTTTTGAAGATTATTTTAGCTATTTTGGCTCCCTTGAGAATTTTAGGATTTCTGTTGTTATTGTTGTTCTGGTTTTGTTTTTGTTTTTTGAGACAAGGTCTATGCACTCTGTCACCTAGGCTGGAATATAATGAATATAATGGCATGATCAGAGTTCACTATAGGTTCAAACTCCTGGGCTAAACATCTCCTGCCTCAGCCTCCCAAGCAGCTGGAACTACACACCATCCATTCTGCAATCTATGGTTCAAGGATTAATTTTTACTTTCTAATCTTATTATTTAATCTTATTATTTAAGAACTACATTTTGTAAGGCTATAGACGGTAATTCCTCTAATGGAGCCGAGCAAAGTAAATTGAAAACCTTCCAGAAAGGATTTGCTATTTTAGGTGCCATTAAGAACGAGAATAAACTATCAACACTAGTAGGAGTCTGGAAAAAACTCATTCTAATCTTCATGGATGACTTTGAGGGGCTCAAGATTTCAGTGGAAGAAGTAACTGCAGGTTGTGGTCAAAATCGCAGGAGAACCAAAACCTGAGGATGTGACTGAATTGTTGCAATGTCAGGATAAAACCCGAATGGAAGAGGAATTACTTCTGATGGATGAGCGAGGAAAGTAGTTTCTTGAGATGGATTTACTCCTAGTAAAGATACTGTGAACATCATTGAAATGAAAACAAAGGATTTAGAATATTCTATAAACTTCATTGATAAAGCAACAGCAGGGTGTGAGAGGATTGACTCCAATTTTGAAAGAATTTCTACTGTGGGTAAAACGCTATCAAATGGCATTGCATGCTATAGAGAAATCTTTCATGAAAACAAGAGCTAATCTATGCAGCAAGCTTCACTTTTGTCCTGTTTTAAGTCAGTCTGGCATCCACCCCAACCTTCAGCAACCACCACCCTGATCAGTCAGCAGCCATCAACATCAAGGGAAGACAGTCAACCAACAAAAAGATCGGGACTCACTGAAAGCTCAGATGAGCATCAGCATACTTTAGCAATAAAGTGCTTTTAAATTAAGGTAAGTACATTTTTAGATATAATCCTACTGAACACTTAATAAACTACAATATACATTGGATACTTTTTCTTCCATTCCTGAGACACTTTGCTAAGAAGGACATTTTCCAGCTCCATCCATGTAAACATGAAGGAGGTAAAGTCTCCGTTTTTCTTTAGGGCTGCATAGTATTCCATGGTGTACATATACCACAGTTTATTGATCCATTCGTGGATTGATGGACACTTGGGCTTCTTCCATGATCTGGCAATTACGAATTGGGCTGCAATAAACATTCTGATACAAACATCTTTATTGTAATGTGATTTTTTATCTTCTGGATATATACCTAATAATGGAATTGTAGGATCGAATGGCAGGTCTATTTTTAGCTCTCTAAGTGTGCTCCAGATGTCTTTCCGAAAAGAACGTATTAATTTGCAATCCCACCAGCAATGTAAAAGTGTTCCCTTTTCTCCACATCCTTCTTTATTTTTCAAAATGGTACACATAGTCAAGTTAGGCATTCTGAACATAGCAAGATCAGCCGCATGTGTCCCACTTTCGTGCTTAGCGATAAGATCTTTCTTGACTTTAATTGCAGCTCTCACAGCTTTCCTCTTACTCTTATTTTCCTGACTATTCTTTTTAGGACCCATGGCAAATACACTTAGTTATTACATAAAAAATAACACAAAACAAGAACAAAAACATAAAATTAGCAGCAAAAATCACAAGAGATGCTTTAACTACAATTTTCAACAATGAACCAAATGACAGAGTATGGGTTGCCCCAGCACTGGGGAAATGTATGCATCAAAACACATGTGCTGGGTGTTCAGATTCCAAAGCAGTGTTTGGATTTCAGGCAAAATTTGCTGGAATTTTTCATTCAGATTCCAAGTTGTTCAAGTACTGGGGCTTTCAGATGCCGGGGGCATGTGTGTGTGTGTGTATTTATATATAGACATATGCACATATATACACACATATAGCATATATTGCCTGGACAATAGGTGGTGCTGTGGTGTTAGGAGTCAGAGAACACACCTTGGATTTACTGAATATGATGAGGGTCAGAAGCCACTCTCTAGTTGCAAAGGAGACCAGATCTTTTCTTCCTGACTTCTTTGCCCTCTTTCCAGGCCTGTTCACTTTGTCAGCATTCGGTTCCCATGGGACTGGGATCCCAAAGCTCTCACCAGTCTTCCTAGGAAGCCAGTCAGATAAGTTACCCTGACAACAAAGTGGTCCTTCCAGTGTGCAGGAGACATTCAGCTCACCCCAAAGACGGTCTCTGGAGGTCAGCAGGTACACTAGAGCTGGTGTGGTAAGATCCCACAGTTCCTCCCTAGCTCCCTGTCTTCCCACAGTGGTGGTGACCTGCCAGCAGCCGTGCCCAGGGGAGAATCACCCCACCTGGCATTCAACCCCAGCCACTGGATGCTCTTCAAATCTACTTACTGCTCCAGTGAGCAGTCCAGTCCAAACTTAAAATACTACAGGACAAGCCCTTCATATCCCCAGACCTCTGCAGAAAAGCTGGCCAACTCACCAGCCCCTGCCCATACCAAGCACCTACATGGCTTTCCTCAGCTACAGACCTTCTTGTTGGCTTCTAAAGTCTCCTGCTGCTTCACTGTATCCCTAAAGTGATGTTTCTGTGCAGATTCGCTCAGCTACAGGTGGCCAAAGTTTACTTTCCCCTGTCTCCCCTGTCTCACCACGAGTAGCAAGATGTCTCTAGTCTGCCATCTTGCTCCTGATGGATTCTATGTCCTTCTAGTAATCTTCGTTTTTTGACACCCCTTCAATTTTTCTCTTCCTCTTTCCTAATCTCCTCTTATTTTCACTATACCCTTGTGAGTTCTCTTTCTTCTAGGGGGGCTACAAAGTTATCTTCTAATTGATAAACCATTTTGTAACCAATATTTTTATTATTCAGTCTTCAACATTTGTGTGCCTTTAACTCCTATTTTTAAGGTAGAAATATGTCTGTTTTATCTTCAGATGAAATAAGTTTCAAAACATGAATACCACTTTTCTTTTGTTTAGTCCAAACTCTGAGGTTTGCAGTACCAAATTCTAGAGCATTTATCTCCTTATCGGAGTCTGTACTTCACTAGTTACCATCAATTGCTGGTATTGACCAGCCTGGATCATGTAGACAAACACAAACAGCATTTTATTAAATACCTTCTACATCATAATTGGAACATATTTGACCTTAAGGATTACATTACAAAGTTATATTTCATATTATTGACAATGAAAAAGAATCACCAGTACTCTAAAATATCAGATTTTTTTATGATTGGCTCCATTTTACATTCCATGGCTCTGGAATTATAAGAAATCAGATGAGCCAAGAACAGAAAAAAAGTAAAATGAAGCATTTAAGCTTTGAGCAAAATGATTTACAGGGTAGAATTCTATAACTATTCAACATTGACCAAATGTTAAAATAGGTAATAACATGGCAAAGGGAGCTAGGACTCATAAAATATGTTTGTGACCCACAATATTTTAAACACTTGACAGTTTATTCCCATGCAATAAGCAAATGATCACCTCAAAAGTAAAAAACTGTATACTTCTGTCCTCATCTGGAAATAAAAATAGACTTGAATAAATTAATGCAAGTAATGCAATTTTTTAAATGTCTGGGATTTAATAATGCAAACCAAATGTTTGCCATCAGGATGATGACAACAGTGATGACAATGGGCACAGAAGTCACTGAACCCAAAGCAAGAAAAGAATCCAAGAATCTTTGGGATGAAAATCAGGACTAGATAAAAAAAATGCAGATAAAGGACAACACCAAAATGATGATGAAAGAGGAGGGGCAATAAGAAATTTCAGGAGGTTCGATCCCAGAATATTAAAATGTTCAATTTTCAGCAGTGGCAATTGTAAACACCTCTTTGACTGAAGTTGTATAGGAAAATCAATACAACCCATTTAACTGCTTTGTTAAACTAGGAGAAGCCTGCCAGTCTATAGAAAGGGTTTTTCTTTGGATTATTAACAGGAAGTGCATATTTTTGGCTTGAGTTTAGTTCAGATGCTCGTGAGGAGAAGTGATGAGAGTGAGAGTTGGATGAGGAACTCAGAAAGTAAAAGAAATAATAAAATGTTATTCAAGATAATCTCTTCTTCCCCTCTGCTGCCTCTGTCTACACTCACAGTGGAGGCTCCCGCCTGCCCAGCATCGATACAGAGGCACAATACTGAGTGAGGTAATTAAGCCATTAGAAAAATTCATTTTTCTGTATTCCTCTATGTCAAATCTTATTAGTAATTAGTGTGTGGCTGGAGATGACCTCTCTTTGTAGTAAAATGCCATGCCAGCTCACCTGTTGCATTTGTTCTTCACTGACATGTTTCAAACTCCGGCTGAATAGGTGCGATTTATTTCCTCCACACTGAGAGAGATTGAAGTAGAGGGGGCACTACAAGGGAGATGAGATGGGGGCAGAGTGTTGGGGAGGGAGAAGGTGAGCTCTTATGGAAGTCAAATGTCCTCAGCTCTTTGGCTACAAAGCCTGATGACTGTCTCTCATAGGTGACTCATTGTCTTCTGGGCATTAGGGTTTCACATTTCTGCTTCTGACCTCTGAGGGACATTGATCACGGTGGAGGATTCTGAAAGGAGGAAGGGGACCTCCTTAGAAAACATTTTCTAGCTGGACAAAATGAGGCTCAGAGAAGGCCAAGACCCCACATTAATTGGAAAGCCTTCTCCTGACGCCATCCTTACCTCAGACAGAGCTCAGGTGGCTCAGATCCAGCTTTCTTGCCCAGCCCTGTTCATGGTGGACCCCCCCCCCCCAATCCTGTGGCTGAAGCCTCTGGAAAGAATTTCTCCTTACCAAGGGTAGCTGCAGCCCCTCTCCTGCTTTATAGAGTAGTGTTGGAGGGTAGCTTAGAAAATATAGGTCAGCTCTTTGCAAGAGCAGTCTGGGAAACTGCTGAAAGGCAGGTGACTCTCACAGTTGGGCTGGGAACAGCTTCAGAGAGGCCTGTGTCTCAGTGGGCCTGGCTGGGGGTGGCAGGGAGTAGGCTGGGTTTACTAAGTGATCCAGGGGATGGAGAATGGGAGCCTCACGTGGCCCCACGAAAGAAAAAGGGGTGGGGGAATCTTAGCTCAGGGAAAGCAATACTTTCTAAAAATCACATTAGTTTCCTTGGAGATGATGAAGCAAAGTTGTATTCCACACCCTAACATGGTGGTTATTACTTACTATGTTTTAGAAAGTTGTTTGGGGGTTGGGACTGATTTAAAACAGATTTGGGGGTTTTCCATTTAAAATAATGGGAAGTAGCATTCAAGTTTGTGTTTTCACTGACCATATCTGATTTTCAGAAATGGATTACTGGCACAAAGCAGGAGATCAGCTATATGAGGTCATGTGTCCATCTCTCCTGAATATATACTTAGTAGTGTAATTGATGGTTACTCTGCTAACTCCATCATTAACTATTTCAGGGACAGCTAAAGAAGCTGCACCATTTTATATTCCCACCAACAGTGTAGAAGGGTTCCAATTTCTCTACTCCCTGGCTGACACTTGCTATTTTCCATTTTTCTGATTATAGTCATCCTAGTACCTATGGAAGCAGTAGTGTCTCATTGTAGTTTTTATTTGCATTTCACTAATGCCTAGTAATACTGAACACCTTGTCACATGCTTTCTCCTCTTTCCCCCCCTTAACTTCTCCTGGGTGTGCCATGGAAGCCTCTGCTATTTGGGGCTTAGTTGTTTAAACAGGCTCTCTGATGTGTCCATATCCACTGCCAACCATGTTTCATTTCCTGCAAAGCTGGCTTGGGTTCATAAAACATAAACTGCTGCACAGGCAATCACATGGAGGTCATGTACTCACCCGATGTAGTTCACAGATATTAGACTATGGATTCTGCTTCTTTTCTATGAAAATGTTATTTTAAACTGACAACAAATTGAGGATGAAGGCCATGAACAGTGGCTCACACCTGTGGTCCTAGCACTCTGCAAGTCTAGGTGGAAATGCCTCTTGAGCTCAGGATTTCAACACCAGCCTGAGTAAGAGTGAGACCCCATTTCTACTAAAACTAGAAGAATTAGTTGGGTGTGGTGGGTGCCTATAGTCCCAGCTACTCAAGAGGCTGAGGCAGGAGGATCGCTTGACCCCAGGAGTTTGAAACTGCTGTTAGCTAAGCTGACACCACAGAACTCTAGCCTGGGGAACAGGGAGAAGCTGTCTAAAAAGAGAGAAAGAAAAAAATTAAGGAAGAAACATTTGAACCTGAACTAACTTTAGGCTTTTTAGCTTAAAAATCTGTTTGCATAATGTCCTCAATAGATCAAAAAGTAACAAATTCTTATTATTTGTATGTAGTTGGCGCTTTCAAAAATCTAGGGAAGCAAAGGTTTGAGTCTTCTGGAAGTCTTGTCTGATAAAGTTCAAACAAAGGAAACATGGTTCAAACTGGCCATAGGATGAGCCAGAGGTGTTCCTTGGAACTCCAAAACTTGTTCATTTTCACCTTCACCTGCCCATATGGACAGTGTCAAATAAAGACAAATCCAGACGTCAGTAGAGAGAGCATTTATTCAATATTTATTTATTACAATAGGGAGGATTTTCCAATAGCAGGACCTACAAATGTCTCAAAATCAAACAGAATAAGGCTTTTCTTTTATAAAGAGTAGTGAGCAGGGACATTAGGAACTTTGCTGTGAAGGAGGGTGAGCAGGTGGCTAAATCGGGTACTCCCACAGGAAATGTGTCTCCTATGAGTGGCCAGTTCCCAGAAGGAGCTGTCAAGTGGGAATGTTCTGCAGCTGAGTGCCTGCTCAGACCTGGGGCAAGCCAAAGCTTTAGGGACCTGTGGGAAGGAGAACAGCCTGTCAACCTTGGGTCAGGTCAAGACTGCAGTAGACAGCGAGTAAGGGATGAGCAATTGTGAACACTTGTTCAGATAAGCCTGTTTGCTGTGGATCCACCTCAGGACAGACTCAGACAGGGGTCTCTCAGTCTACTGACTCCCCATCAACACAGCCCTGTTAAGATACATTGAACATTCTAGTGTCACCAGTTACTCCCTTGTTCCTCCAGGAGGAAAGAGACCTCACATGCTGTGACCCTAAATGGAAGGTCCAGTGACCGTATGACTTGTTGATCACTTTTGATGCAGCAGAGACGATGAAAAAACCTCAAAGATACCTAGACCTCATCAGTATTTAGAATAGGATTGGATCATGTCTGAAACTAATGGAATTCACTAGGATGCTTCTTGGTGCTTCCATGGCAATATTTTGGAAATTAAATTATAGCAAATATGACCATGATCTGTTAAGGGAATGGTAATCAGGGGCTCAGACCCTTCAGTATCAAAGGCAGTGTTACTGTAGAGGGAAAGCAAAGTAAAACAACAGACATTCTGGCCAAGGGCAGAAGAAAATCTAGAATGTACACTACTGGATGGAAATGATGACTGCATGTTTATATGGCTTTGGAACCAGTTACAGCAACAGACTGTAGCTTGCCACTTACTGCTATAAGCCAGGCATTTGTTTTTATATTTAATAATTGTGGCTAATCACTCCATTGAAGAATAAGAACCAGGACATGGTGGATTTCAGTGATGAGCCAATGAATCTGATTAGTGTAACAGGTGGATGGAAGGACAGGCTGCAGATGTCCCACCCATGGAGCCTTGGAATTCACCTTGACAGGCCACCTGTGGGTGTTTACTGCAGACTCCTGCAAGCTCTTCCAGTACACCATTTTCTGGCTGTGGGGTGAGTATACTATCCACAAGTTAAGCCAGAAGTGCTAGAGAAAGAATGTCCCCAGATGCAATCCTCAGTCAATGATGAGTGGAGAATTGGGAAATGGGACCTCAATAAAATTAAAACCTTTTTCTCTGTGAAGTTCCTTTTCTAAAAAGCCAATCTCAAAAGTTTACATATTGTATGGTTCCATTTGCATAAGAGTTTGGAAATGAGAACCTCTACAAATGCAGGACAAAAAAGTAATTTTCTTTGGGTTACAGAGGATAAGGGGCAGGAGGGACTGAAGTGGGTGCAGCTATAAATAGTGGGCAGGAGGGATCTCTGCAGTGTTAGAATTGCAGTGCCCTGAGTATGTAGTATAGTCTGAGGTCTGGTAGCATAATTCCTCCTGCTTTGTTTTCATTCCTGAGTAATGTCTTGGCTATTCAAGGTCTTTTCTGATTCCATATAAAGCCAAGTATTATTTTCTCAAGATATTTAAAATATGACAGTGGGGCTTTAATGGGGATTGCATTAAAATTGTATATTGCTTTGGTAATATGGACATTTTAACCCCTCATTGCCTTCTTAAAATTGATTAAAATTTCAAAATTAAATTGGTTTATCTTTTAAATGTTTCCAAATTAATGTTAGGTGCAAGTCACAACATGATATTGTCTAAGAACTGTAACAAAAATCACTGAGTCATTTAATAAATTATTGATTTTTATCTTTCTTTTCATTTCATCATCATACCCAGATAAAGTGGCCCTGTTTTGTTGTGCTTCATTTTATGGTGCTCTTCAGGGAGTCCCTTTTTTATTAATTGAAGTTTTGTGACAAGTCTATCAGTATCACATTTGTAGCAACCGGTCTTAACTTCCTGTAATTGTGTCACGTTTTAGTAACTCTTGCACTATTTCAGACTTTTTTAATATGACTGTGTTATGGTGATTATAATCAGCGACCTTTGATTTTACTATTGTAATTGTTTTGGAGTGCCATGAACTGATCCCATATAACACTAGGACTTAATAAATGTTGTGTGCATTGTCATTGCTCCACAGATTGGCCAGTTCTCATCTCTCTTCCTCTCCTTAGGCTTTTTTATTCCCTGAGAGAGAACAGTATTGAAAAGAGACCAGCTAATAACCGTGCAATGGCCTGTAAATGTTCAAGTGATGGAAAGAGTCTCATGTATTTCACTTTAAATCAAAGACCAAAATTGATTTTGTTTAGTGAGGAAAGTATGTCAAAACCAGACACAAGCCAGGTTGGCACCTGTGGCTCAAAGGAGTAGGGTGTTGCATATCACAAAATCCCAAAACCAGAGATCCTGGTGTGGATGTGAAGAAAAGGGAACACTTCTACACTGCTGGAGGGGATGCAAACTAATATGTTCCTTTCAGAAAGACATCTGGAGAACACTTAGAGAACTAAAAATAGACCTGCCATTTGATCCTGCAATTCCTTTATTAGGTATATACCCAGAAACCAAAAATCACATTACAATAAAGATATTTGTATCAGAATGTTTATTGCAGCCCAATTCATAATTGCTAGGTCATGGAAGAAGCCCAGGTGCCCATCGACCCACGAATGGATCAATAAACTGTGGTATATGTACACCATGGAATACTATGCAGCCCTAAAGAAAGAAGGAGACTTTACCTCCTTCATGTTTACATGGATGGAGCTGGAAAATGTTCTTCTTAGTGAAGTATCTCAAGAATGGAAGAAAAAATATCCAATGTATACAGGCCTATTATAAAACTAATTTCATATAAGAATATGGGGAGGGAGAACGGGGAAGGCAGGGAGCGGGTGGATGGGTGGAGAAAGGGTGATTCGAGGGATCACTTCTATGGTTTATCTTATAAGGGTGCAAGTGAATCTTTAAAAAAGTAGAATATAAACATCTTAACACAATAACTAAGAAAATGACATGAAGGCTATGTTAACCAGTTTGATGAAAATATTTCAAATTGTATATGAAAACACCACATTGTACCCCATGATTGCATTAATGTACAGAGCTAGCATTTAATAAAAAATAATAGTAATAATAATAAAAAAAGAGAGTAAGATGCTGGCCCCATATACCAGAGGTGACGGGTTTAAACCAGTCCTGGCCAAAAACTGTAAAAAAAAAAAAAACCCAGATACAAGCCAAAAGCTAGGTGTCTTGCACCAAACAGCTGAGTTGTGAATGCAAGGAAAACATTCTTGTAGGAAACAAAAGTGCTACTCAACTGAATATAAAAATTAGAAGAAAGTGTAATAAATTATTTCTGATATGAAGAAATTATTAGTGGTCTGAATATAAGACCGAATCAGATACAACGTTCTCTTAAGGCAAAGACCAATGGAGAGGAAGGCCCTACTTCTCAATTCTATGAAAGCTGAGAGCAGTGAGGAAGTTGCAGAAGAGTTGGAATTTAGCAGAGATTGGTTTATGAGGTTTAAGGAAAGGAGCCATTTTGATAATGTGAAAGTACAAACTGAATCACCAAGAGAGGATGTAGAAGCTGTGATAAATTATCCATTTGCCCTAGTTAGGATCACTGATGAAGTTGGCAACAATGAACAAGAGATTGACAATGTAAATGAATAACCTTTTATGGGAAGACGATACCATCTAGGACTTTGCTAGTTAGAGAGAAGTCCGTTCCTGGCTTTAGATCCTCATGGGACATGCTGACTCTCTTGTTAGGGTATAGTTCAGTTTGTGATTTTAAGTTAAAGTAAATGCTTCTTTACCATTCTGATAATCCTAGGGTCTTGAAGAATTATACTAAATCTACTCTTTCTATGTACATCCATTTACTGCATAGTTTTCTGAATATTTTAGCCCATTGTTGAGACCAACTGCTCCCCAAAAGATTACTTTCAAAGTACTGCTGCTAAGAATGCACCTGTTCACACAAGAGTGCTGATGGAGATTTACAACTAGATTAATATTTTCATGTCTGATAACATAAGTAAGAATGGAGATACTGTTTTAGATAAAAAGGTCAGAGAAGGCCTCATTGAGAAGTCAATACTGGATCAAGAAAATGATTTGAATTCCAAGAAATAGTATTTTAAGTAAAAGATGAGAAGATTGTGAATAAACTAAGTAAAACTGAAAATTTGCCATTATAGTTTATTGATAATATATGTAGGACTCCACGATTGAGTAGACTAATTAAAGTCTAGTGCCCTATGATTGATATGTCTCTTATTTTCCAGGCATTTTCATAATTAAATTTCCACTAGTAAAACAGGTGTTTCTTAGAAAATGTGTGTGTGGCTGTGTGTCCATGTGTGTGACTTGGGACAAGAGATGTTCATGTATTCATGGATATTCATGTGTCAGGTTGGCAAAGAAGGATTTTGTTAAGGGATTATAGAAGGGTGTCTCTTCTAAACAGTTTCTTATTTCAAAATTTCATGAATTTATAATTTATATTTCTTAATAATTTTAATAAATGTTTTAAAAAAACTTTTAGTATTTCATTTTGTCATCTAGCACATAAGAGGAAATACATGATAACTGGGCGTGTTCCACTACAAATTAGCACTTACTTTACTGCTTTTAGTTGGTGGAATTTCTCTGGGAAATAACACATTATAGAGAAGGAAAGAGTTCAGAGAAGGAATGGAAAGTAGGTCACAGGATAAATTTAATAAGATTTATCTTTATGTATATTTGCCATTAAACTTATATTTTTATGTATTTTCTTTCCATAAATTTAGTTTTCAGTGTTACGATCTACTGGTTGTTATTCATGAGTTTATAATTACACAGTCTTGCCTGAGCACTGGAGTTTACATGTGTAGGGTTCCTTTGGTGAATTATCTCATCAATTTACTTCAGGAATAACTAAAGATTTACTTTTACCTCTTTTATTTTTTGGAGACAGATTCTTCCTTTGTCGTCCTTGGTAGAGGGCCAAGGCGTCTAGTTCATAGGAATCTCAAACTCTTGGGCTCAAGCGATTCTCCTGCCTCTGCCTCCCTAGTAGCTGATACTACAGGTGCCCGCCACAATGCCCAGCTATCTTTAGAGACAGGGTCTCACTCTGGCTGAGGCTTGTCTCAAACCTGTGAGCTCAGGCAATCACAGCCTTGGCCTCCCAAATGCTGGGATTACAGGCGTGAGCCACCACACCTAGACTATTTTTATCTTTTGTTAACTTTTAATTTTAAGCTTTGGTGAATCTGTACGGGCTTTATTCAGTATACCAGTAAAACTCTTCTGTATATTGACTTTTCTCAAATTCCAGGAGAGAAATAATTTATTTTCAACATAGGATATAGCTAAGTACAGTTTGAATATGTTTTATTACATACACTTTGGGTGAAAAAAAAAAAAAGTAAGTTCTCTACCTTGTAGTCCTGATTTTATAATCTCTCAGTTTATGCCACCCATTCAACAAATACTGTGTTTGAGTAGAGGGGAGTTCTTTTTTTTTTTTTTTTTTTTGAGATGGAGCCTCAACTCCTGGGCTCAAGCCAGTCTCCTGCCTCCGCCTCCCAAATAGCTGGGACCACAGGCGCCCGCCACAGCGCCGGGTCATTTTTTTTTGGTTGCAGCCATCATTGTTTGGCGGCCCGGGCTGGGGATTCGAACCGGCCACCTTAGGTGTACGTGGCTGGCCCCTTAACCGATTGAACCACAGGCGCCGAGCCCTAGAGAGGAGTTCTTATGAACTAAATAACTTCCCAATATTGCTGCAAGGAGATGGAAGAAAACTACATTTGTATTTTTCTTTTCATCTTGTCTTGTTTCCAGTAATACTTGGGTTAATCAATTAATAATCTCGGTAACGCAGCCTTCCTACATGCTTTTCCTTAAAGATCAAATGCAACTCTAGTCACACAGGACTAAGGAACAATTGCTGTCCATGTATTTTTTCCTCATCACTCTCATATTAAACCACGTCCCTTACTTCGTTCATTATACTTCAGTATAGCCAGATTATTTTTCTCTATGGATAGTAAAAGAAAGAATTTATGTTTTCTCAGGGTCAGAAGGAATTGGTTTACATCTTTAGAGAAACAATTAAATTGTTCCTGCATTTGCTTCACTCAGTTGTCCCTCTGTGCAAAAGGAAGGCTGTGGTATTTTTGGCTTTGACAACAGAGCACATGATTAGTCTCATTAATGTAACATCTTACATATGAACATTCAATAAAAAAAAGTGTATCCATGGGTATTGCCCATATAGATTCATGGCTTTCTCTCAAGGGAATCTTACCTTAAAATTAGTATGGAAAGGGATGGATTCCGCTGATGTCTGATGTTTATTATCTCAGTGATGTTGCAGTGGAGATAAAGTACTCAGCATTTAGATGATTTCTTCACTTCCCAGAGAGCATGTGCTTCTGAATGAGAAGGGAGAAACTCAGTAAATAATATTTGAATATATACTGTGGCCAGGCATTGAGTTTTAGTTTGATCATAATACATCTGTTTTCACGTTATAATGTAGCCATAATCTGATGCTAATAATTGTCATGCCATAAATCCAAATACTGGAGAAGAAATATTCCTAATAACACATATTTCCTAGTTTGGCAACATTCAGTGCAGTTACAGGTGTAGCAATCTGTCACATCAGTGCTATTTGCTAAACTCCAATTTGCCTAGATCAGAGGTCCTCAAACTTTTCAAACAAGGGGCCCATTCACTGTCCCTCAGACCACTGGAGGGCTGGACTGTGGGCCCTGGGACTAATCGGCTGCGAAACAGGACAGGCAGCGGTGGCAAAAATACCCAGCGGGCTGGATAAATGTCCTAGGTGGGCCGCATGTGGCCTGTGGGCCATAGTTTGAGGACACCTGGCCTAGATCTTTTAGGACCACTACAACTCATTTACACAACTAATATGTATCCCTCATTGACTTAATTTTATATTGGTTTACTAAGCTGCATTTACTATTAATATATTGCTGTTTAGAAATGTTTAAGAGATCATATCACTGACTTGTGTGTTTTTCTGAATCCATTCTTCTTCCCAGATTGCCTTTGCTAACTTTTATCATATTGTCTGCAAAAGCTATTAGCCCTTTTCTACCATTGGGCTGGATTTTGTGGAGTCCTCTTATATAATTAATATACAGCATTTTGGGATTTTTCCGAGGAATGGTGTAGTACAATGTATTTAGATATAAGGCCAAATATTTTTCTCATTTTTGACAAGACCATTTTATCAGAAAAACTTTGGAAAGAATGTTAAAATTGAGTTATACCTAGAGATAATGGAATTCTGCTATTATGAACAAGAACTAAGGTGTTCTAATGTAAGAATGGTTTTCAAATGTCTCATATGAACAGAATATGACAATTTATGAGTTCTTACATAATTAAATAATCACATTTTTATAACTTTTTCTCATTTTAAAGTTTATATTTTAAACATGAAGTAATAGTTAAAATAAAATCACAGAAAATATATATTACTGTGTTGAATAATGCAACATTTTAGACAGAGAAGCAAATTGAAACGGTTATTACTTCTAAAATCTTAAATAAGTCTCTACTGAAAGAGGTTTATAGAAGTTTGACCGTAAATGGAGCAGTTGACTCTTAAGTTTCTCTCGCAGTTTGCATTCCTCCCATTACACCAAATTAATTACTAATTAGTTTTTTCTGAATTCACACATCTTAAACATTTTCTGCTTGTGGAATATTTAATTCAGTTTTTTTTTACTAATTTATAATTATTGAAATGTTACAGAGAATGGGACATTAAAAAACAAATATGATCAAATATAGTATCCGTTGATGTTAAACCCATTCAACTATGAATAAGGCTAAGATTGGTATCACAAAATTATGATGAGAAAATTCAAGCAGGATTAACTGAATGATAGCAAGCTGGATTGTATGTGATTCTTGCCATTGACTCTCACAAAAAGTAGTGCATTTACAATCTCCTCTTCTTTTAAATTTTCTGACAAACTACTGCACCTCCCTCACTCAGCCAGCAACATTTCCTTCTATTAGTTCAAGAAATGAATCATCACAGATGGAACATGTTAAATTCACTGTATCAAACCTACACACCCCCCTGCATTTACAACTAAGCCTCTCTGTGCTCGTCTGTTTCCCACAGGAGCTGGTCTCCCTTCCATCTAAATTCTGCCCCCTCCATGTTCTGTATCACGTTCGTCCTGTCCATAACCTTTTGGGGTCAATCATACATCTCTCCCTTTCATCTTAATCCTCTCAACTTCTGCTATGTGTCTTTCATCATTTAGACATTCTCAACCTCATGGATAAACATAATTAAATTACTTTATAAAACAAAATAAAATAGTACGCCAAGTGAACAAGAAACAAACACAATACCTTTGTGAACTTGTGCTCTCCAGCTGCACACCATTGCGGGCTTTTCTTTTCTAATAACCTTTCTCTCATTCAATTCTTACCACTTCATACTTTTCTCAATCTCCCTCTCCTTCTTGAATATCTTCAGTTTAACTTCTAAGCCCATAAGAGCCCCAAAAGTGTTTTATCTGAAGTCTATGATTCTGTGCCAGTCAATTTAATGAACATTTTCTTAGAAGTAATTGTACTTGACCTCGCTGAAGAATGTTCTACTACTGAACATTTTCCTTTTAAATAATATATATCTTGGGGTTCCATGATTACTTACTTTCCTGATTTTTCTCCTATAATTTTTTATCCTTCCATCCTCTTTTGTTGGCTAATTCAACTTTATATTTTTCTAATAATCAGTTGTAGATAACTCCACTCTATTCTGTTCTTCTGATTCAGAATGACCTACACATGCTCTGATAATTTCAAAATTCACATGTCGTGTTGAAGTATCTCCCTTAAGTTCCACACTTACAATTATCTGCCTAGTTTGAATCCTCAGTGTCATAATTAAAATAATTTCAAAATCAGCATGTTCAAAAATAAAACCTATGGAAAAATCTAGGTCTATATCTTTTGAGGGATGGAGGAACAGGTAACACTAGGATCTATACATTTGGAAGACTGGGCATTCCTCTACCTGAAATCAGGAAGATGGTTAAAGAAATAAGGAGGATCAGAAATTCAGTTTGAACATTCCAAGTATGTGATGTTATTGGATGTGAAGTGAGGATGTGGAAAAGATAGTTGCATATATGAGTTGGATGGCTTAATGGTGAGGGCTGTCTGGAAATGTAAATGTGGAGTCCTTAATAATAGGATAGCACTGAAGAATACACATGATCACCAAAGGAGTAAACTGCTGGAAGAAAGATAAGGCATCAGCGCCTGGGTAACCAGCACTTAGGAACTCAGGAGATGGAAAGGAAACAGCAAAAGAAACCGCACAGGGCTGACAGAGACCCGGAGGATAACTCAGTGTGGCAGTGTTCCAAGATAAACAAAGAAGAGGTAATCGTGTTTCTTCTTTGACCATTTTTTCTCCACTTCTTTGGAGATAACCCCACCCTTCTGGTGGCTTTGAACTTTGGAGTCATTCTGTCCTACCTGTCCCTCACACCCAACATTTAGTATATCCACAAACCTGGTTCTCACTAGACACTCAAATCCATTGCTACCACACTGTTGTCACTGTTCACCTGGATGACTGCAATAACCCCCTTACTTCCTCCCTCAACTTTGTCTTGCTCTTTTCAAACTATTCTTCATAGATAGGCAGAATTATCTTGTTTAAACATGAATTCAGATATTGTTACTCCCTTGAGGAGGAAAGTTCAATGTTTTCTCAGCTATCTCGGAGTAAAAACCAAAGTTCCGTCAAATAAATGCCCAGTGTTAGTCTGTCTGGCCCGTATGTCCTTCCTAATCACATTGCCCACCAAGCTTCCTTCATTCAATCCGGTCTAGTCACACTTGACGTTTTTGACAATGATTGGAGTTCTTGTACATACTTCAGGACATGTGCGATTGTTTCCTCTCCTAGAACATGTTTTCCACAAATATATGCGTGGATTATATAATCACCCCATTAAGAATTTTATTCAAAAATCAATTATCATTGTGGTTCTACATATAATTGTAGTCACTCCACTTTAATACTGTCACCTCCTATAGCATATTTTCCTTTTTCTGAATAGAACTTATAACCAACTATGCCGTATGCTCCATTAGGATATGACTTTTTCTTCTTATTTTGTTTACTCCTGTAGCCCAGTCAATCACCCAGAATAGTTGCTAGCACATACAAAGTGTAGAACAATAGCTATAGGCCCATAATTCGCAGTGGCATCTGTTCGCACAGCAATGGTACAGTGGCACTCTAAAGTCTGTGACGTTTCTTTCTTCACTGAAGCTATTTCTTCAGTCACTGGATAGGATGTCCCTATTAAGAGACAAGACATAACTTGCTGGTCCTCAGTATTTATAACAAACCACTTGGGGCTGAGCATATATTTAGTAATTTGTCTCTGATTAATAGACTCTTATATTAACCTCAGTATTCCTTTTTGTTTACTCCTGGTCTACTAGAGAGAGACTAATCCTTCCACACAGTTCAATTTAATTCAATTCAAGAAAGAAAGGGGAGGTCTTGTTAAGTTCTTACCTAGCAGGTACAGTGTGGAGGTATATGGCGTGCCTCCTGAGTGAAGGACTCAACTCCAACTCAGACTTCAGATTTTACCTTACAAATACAAATAATGTGACCTAAACATGTGTACCTCATATTAACCCATAACAAAAAAGGGGATTCATATATAATATTTGGTGAAAGAATGAACAGCTGAATGAATGAGTGAATGTTGAGAGAGAGAGACTGAGATTTCATTAACGAATACGCCTTTGGAAAACTTGAGCCTGCTGGTCTCATATTTATGAAAGAATAATGCATTATTAAAACAAGTGAACTTGTGATTTACATTTAAATTTTAGTTTAAGTGATTAACAGACACTCTAAATTAGAAATAAATCAGAATGGGAAAAAAATCAATAAATAAAGAGCAGAACAAAATTCAAACACAGAGGTTGGTTAAGTTACAAGGGGAGAATTAAAACACAAAGTCTTAAAGTCTAAAAAAGTCATATCAATAGGTAAGCTGATTCAATTTATACATACGTATACATACATATATGTTGTGAATTTTATACTCAAAATCTCAACCTGTGATTAAGGTTTACAGTAAATAAGTTTTTCATTTTTTTACTCTCTTTCCAAAATTTATTGGCATTTGTATAATTACGCAGTCCTGTAAATATGTTATTATCATTTTTCTTATGAGAAACATATTTCAAAATCATTTCAGGGGCAGCACCTGTGGCCTAAATGAGTAGGGTGCCGGCCCCATATACTGGAGGTGATGGGTTCAAACCCAGTCCCGGCCAAAAAAAGAAAAAATCATTTGACAGTAAACTATGCTGGAGTATTAACTGAGAAGTGCACGATATCTACTCTAAGACTTGAAAACAAGTCAGTCAATTACTTTAAAGTTTGCCTGGTAACTAATAAGGAATATGTCAAATTAGGAGATGAATTTGCCTAGAGGAGCCTTTGAATAAATAATTGAACTGTTGTTAATTCAGCCTTAATGAAGTGAGAAGGGGTCTAATTCTAAGTTAAATTGAAGGAAAGACAATTGAAAAGACTTTTGTGTCTTTTTAGTGGAATTTGCCACTATATTCCCCATAAACTTGTTCCTTCGCCAGCAAATTATGATTAATGGAGAGCTGTTGAAAGCGAATTCTGAAGGCATCACTCAATATCTGTTGGAATTAAATGGCTTAAGGCATTTGAGAAGCATGAGTATTTATTATTCATTAACCATTTGTTTATTTATAAATCCATATTCATATAATTTATTGTTTCATAGAGAGATACGTGTCCACCAAGAGTTATGAGTACTCTAATAAATATTTTATATAAGTATTTTATTAAGGTGAGAATTGTGTTCCTGGGTATACCTACAAAAAACATTTTTACAAGTCTTTAGAATGATACTTTTTGCCAGATTATTGATCACATATTTACTTACATATTTTGATCTATTTTTGTTTTAATTCCAGCAGGAAAAAAATCAAGAAAGTTCAAGAATCAAAGGTAAGAAATGAATGTTTTTAGATAATAGTTATATAAACTCATAGAAGAAAGAAAAAAAGATGTGATGCTATTTTGCCAATAAAGTTGAAAATGAAAAAATGATAATTAAAAATCTCCCATGTGATTTTAAAACTATTTTGATCCCTTTGGGGATTCTTCAAGGCCATTGGAATTCTCTATATTTTCCTTCTTCATATCATGCTTATAAAAATTTCAGTACAATTTTTGAAACATTTCCTTTATAGTTCTGTAGAATTCCTTTGCGAAGCATTGCCCCTCCAAGTTGGTGTTCTATCAAGTCAATTACTTGTCAAATAGACCTTATCAAAATACATCTCATAGTAAACCAACTAGTCACTGCCATATCACTGTATTTTTTTGTGAAAGAACAAGAAAATGTTTATTCCTTTTTTAAAAAGTTAGCCCTTGGCATGGCATAGTCAATACTGGTGAAACGTTGGAAGACTCTTTTCCCTATGGAGACATTCCCAAGTTTTGAAATGTATTCACTGAAGTAATAAATTATTCTAGGTAGATCATCATCTTTCAATAAAAGGTTTCCATTAACTTGAGCTGCTGCTGATCATAAGGAAGGAACATCACAGCTTTTTCTTGGGTTAATCCCTCTGCCCTCTCCATCTGCATGTTGACCCTTCATCATCTATATTTTGGGCTTCCTTGCTCCCCTTTCTCAAAGGTTCCTTTCTCTTCAGGCTCCTGACCCTTAGCCTGTCTGCAGAGTTGCCCTAGTTCCTTCTCTCCTTTTTTGAGTAGAAACATAGGCTTATTTTTTTCCCCCAGAATCCTAAAAAAATGTATTTTTTTAAATTGTGGAGAAGTTACCAAACTTATATGTGCTCCTGAAATGGGGAAAGAGAAGTCACACTTCTGAGGGTCTCTAGATTGTGATATAATATTGCTTATTTATAGCAACTCCAAATAAAATATTCTCTGTACATTTTCCCACAACTGAACTGACTTCCACAATATATGTCTTACCATGTTTAGCCATCTCCACGTGTCTGTGTTACTGGAGAATAGAAAACATATGCATTTTTTTTATTTTGCTAGATATATTTTGTTCAAATGAATTATGTAAGACTTCCCTTCCAGGAATTCCCAAACTATTTGTGCTTATTTTCAGCAAACTGAAGTATGGCTTGTTATTTTATATGTAAAATTATTATACTTATTTATCCTCAAAACACTCATATTAACTCCAAGTTTTATACTTTTGTGTTGCAAAAGGGAATTTTTACTTCAAGATGTGCTATGCGGTGTGCATTTAAATGATGTATGCGTTTGAAGCATCCTCAGTACCCATCTCCCTCCTCATGGAGGCTCTGGGTGGTTCAGACTAATCTTAAATCATATTTGTAATTCTGTTATAGCAGAAATAAGTTTAGTGTAGGCTTCTTCTCGATGCTTTATTGCCTCAGGGTACATAAATCATATCATCTGAAGTAGTAGAAATTATGTTTTTTCAACTACTGTCTAGTAACATGTTTTCTTTTATAAAGTGATAAACATTTCAAGATGAGACTTGTCACTTCCTTCACTGTTATTGGCTGCCCCATGGTTCAGAATTGTGAGCGTGCACTGTGGCTTTCTGACTGCTGCCCTTGAAGTCAATTGGAGATACGTGATTGCATCACCCTTGGTGCTGTTCTCTACTTAGAAGGGCTCTCCACTCTTCTTGACTATTTACAGGAATCATTTTGAAATGTGATCTTACTGGAAATTAGCAATGGCCATTTAAAAATGTTTATGGATGTCAAAATTAAAAGAAAAAAAAGAATTTCTAAGCTGTGAAAGCAATACCTTATGCTTTGGTAGAGACAAAAATTATGAAAATCAAAAATTTTACTTTTCTTAGTAACTAATAATTGACATATGAGCTACGTCCTCACTTGACAGTCATAATCCATTGTCAGCTCATAACTCTCTGGTCTTCCTGACAAATGCTTGATCTCATTTACCAGAACACTTTTATTACGTTGTCAGGAATGTCCAGAGGAAGTCATAATCTTCTAATTTCCTGCATTCTGTGTCTATTTGTGTTTATGACAAACATTCCCAGCTTAATAATACCTGTGCCTTGAACTTGCACTAATGCGTAAAGTATTTGTTTAAAATAACCTTCCTGTTGATTATATAATGATTTCATAGTATGAATGGCAAAACATAACTATAGTGCAGAAAGTAGAAGGGAAGAGAAGAGAGGGGGAGGGGAGGAGGGATATGGGAGAAGTGGTATATTTAGGGGGACCTCACCTAATGTACATGATGCAATGGTACATTTCAAAACGATTAAGAAATGAGTATAATTGTGATGGATGTGTTACTTTCTTCAATGTAAGCATTTCACATTGTATATTGAAGCAGTACCCTGAACCCCATAAATGCATCAATGTACAAAGTAATGATTTAATAAAAAAAAAAAACCTTTTTCAAAATTGTATTTTGTGATTAGAGCTGGGAAATGAAGATAGTCATACAGATTTTAAAAAGAGAATTAACACCCAGGCAGTGATATTTAACATTGTTCTTCAGTAATACCAATGATTTAACATTTTAAAATATTGTAGGCTGAATGTTTAAAATCCATTGAGAATTTCGTACATTTTATGAGGAAATATTTTCCTTTGAAAAATATTTCTAAAATAAGGAGCGTAATAAGTTAGTTGACTTCTGGCAGCATTCCTGAGGGAAGCCTTTACATTTACGGTTGCTTTATTTATTTATCTTTAAAAGCATCTCTCTAGAGTTCTCAGCAATGAAACAGTAACTACGGGTAAGGAAGATTTCAATAATTCTTGGTTTATAAAGAGCTTAAAAATTCTGTCAAGTTAGTAAAATTTTTTAATTTTCCAAATAACGCAAAAGATCAATATAATCAGAAGGATCATTCATATCACTTGCAGGCCATGTGCAGATGAGCGGGTGCTCCTGGGAATCTCAGAGGCAGCTTCACTCTTGCTCTGTAGATAAGAGTGTCTGGCTCTCCACCAAAAGATCCGGTTGTTTTTATCACAGTTTTCTCTGCTCTCTTTCTGCGGGCATACTCTTGGTCCTTCTTATTCAGAAGTGATAAAAATAAAGTATTGCTAATTATATTTTGGTTACTTTAATACTCTACAATTAAAAATTAGAATTAATTGATCAATATATAAGTACACACACAGAAGTAAATCTCAGTGAAAATCCAGCTGGGGAGAGGTGGGAGAAGAGATGGGTAAATTGACATGTTTGGCTACAGTGCCCACTGTCTGGAGCACATGTACCTTTGACTTAAACTGTATAAAAACAAAATAAATGAATGTGCACTCCTAATTATCTGAAATTTTAAAAAAAGAACTAATAGAAAAGCAACACAATTAAGAGACATTAAGAACTAAAGTTATTTCCCTCCTAAACATTTCCATATTATATTTGTACCTAAATTTTGTTATTTAATGGATATTTATCTATTAATTTCAGACACTGAGTTGAGCTTTTACATACATCATCTTAATTTAATCCTTAAACACATAAGAGGTAACATTTGTACATGCCAGGATTTTGAAAGATCACCTCCAAAGTAAATAATTCAGATAAATTTTATGATTTTTGTGCCTGTAGATATATAATTTTTTGTATACTATGTTGCCCAGGCTGGCCTTGAATTCCTGGGGCCAAGCAATCCTCACACTTCAGTTTCCCAAATAACTGGGACTAAAGGTGCACATCTCTATGCCAGGCCCAAAGTGGGTCATATTTTATTTAATCATTTACCAATTGTCCAGTAGGTAAATTAACCATGCTGTTATTAGCAATGCTGTCTGCCACTTCATTTTATAAATATGAACTTATTATTTTTTCTTCAATGATATTTACAAATATTGTTTTTATTGCCAATTTATATAAATACTTCTTAGTATTTTATGACTTCAATAAAAATTAGATAATTATATAAGTGACACAGTAGGGTTCTAAAGGACATATCTAGAGCCTGCACTACCTTATTTACCAAGTATTTGTGATCTTCGATGAGAGTGCCTTAACCTCTCACTGCGTTTTATGGTAAATATGAGCATAACACACCCATATTTTAAAAAGCACTTCACATATCTGAAATTCTATGGCTTATAATTCTACAAGGACATTAGACAATGCTATTATTATAGACATTTATCCTTCAAAACTTCATAATTTTCAATAAATGACACATGATAAATATTAAGTTGTGTACATTGATTGATGTCATGGAAAAGGTAAGTTATTCTTCATTCGGAGTCCTTGTTCCTAAATATATCAAACAATAAAGATCATAGCTAATCAAATTAAAAATATGTATTTAAGACAGTAAATGTTATTAAAGAAGTATGGAGCCTATAATCTTTACACACAAGCACACACGTACACACTTGTGCACAGAAACGTACATCAAAATCTATTTTCTATTTATTTTTATACAACCATGTGTTCCGACTCTTTTTTATTTCCTATATTACATACTGCACCTGAGCAATGACAAAACAATCTAATCTTCCAGGGATGTCTATATGCAAATCAAGGTGGAGGGGCTGTTGCTATGAAGACTGGAATGTTTAACTCCACAGTAAAAATGCCTGACTATTCTGAGCTCTTTCCACGAGAGTAATTTCACAGAGTTTCTGAGGTTGCCTCACTTCTTAAAGGTTAAGTAGCTAGGCAGAAACAATGATTAGACAGCAAGGGACCCTCAGATTCTTATACTTGAAAGCCATTGGCTATATTACACCATCTAATGAAAATATGTAAAACTAAAAGAAGGTCATTCAGTACCTGAGTTATTATTGAGACTCTTTGTCTAATTGTTATACGTCTTTATAGTTACAAAATATAATATGACCAGTACCATAATACCTGAAATGGAGACTGTAACAATTACATGAAAGGCAGGTTCACTATACTTTTAATGGGTTGCAAGATCATACATTCTTGTGAATGTTATGTTTGGCTTTCAGTCTAGATGGTTATTTTTGAGAGTGATAGTCACTTGTTAAGATTTACTAAAACTGTGGTTTTTCTATAACATTCAATAACTATAATCTTGGGGAACTTAACATACCTAAAAGACAAGAAAACTTACTCCTAGAAAGATCAGCCAAGAAATCGATAGTTTATTTTTTTTTTATATTTTTAAATTTTATTAAGTCAAATACACATAGATCATGAATATGTTCATGCATATGTGGGGTACAATGTGCTGATTTTTTTTTATACAATCTGATGCGGTTACATCAAACCAATCATGCTTATTAGTTTTTAGAAAACCGTAATGCTGGATAAACCTCAGACAAGTATATAATGGAAGACTTTTGATAACAATTCTTAAAAAATAATTGTGCTGTGCTGTAAAAGAATATGAGGGAATGATAATTGGTTTCTACTATAATTTTTATGGAATAGCAATTACATTATATCCGATCAATTACATTTTCCTCCATTTGTTTTATTAAAAATTTATTTTTTAAAATAAATGAGGACAGATTGCATTCTCATGAGATAGTATTGATTACCTTGTAGCAAAATATTCGTGTCCCATATAAACAACTTGATAATGACTGACTGGCAACTCTTTAATTACCAGGAGTAGAATATCAAATACTTCAATACCTGAACTCACAATATGAATAAAAATTGATTTTTGAGTAATAATTCAATTAAAAATATAATTCTCAATTATTATGAACATATTGCCAGACTTTTCTGATTTAATTAGTTGACATCTGTTTCATTTATGGTCTTTAATCTTAAAAAGTCTTATCTTTTCATGTGAGTTTTATTTCTATAATATGAGTTTTTGAAATAGCATCAATAATAAATGGAATGAAAATTCATCAAGCTTTTACATACTTAAGATAATGATTGCTACTTTGACAAACGTTCAAAAACATAGTATCAGTTCTAATGTACAAATCTATAAAATATTCATTGAGAAAAAAATGCCCCCAAATGCTTTAAATTACTTCCAAGTAGTATAGACTTCAACATAAGTAATCACTTTCTTCTGGGAATGAAAATAATATTCATACTCTATCTTTAAAAAATCCACTTAAACATTTTGTCGATTTGTTGATTAAACAATTTTAATGACCTTCACGCACATCCACCTGCTACAGCAACAGGAAGACGAACCTCCTTTTCCATATAATGATCTTACTGTTCACCAAAGAGATTTCAAAAAGTAACTGGCCATTTTTCCTCCTTATGGTATGAAGGGTTTGAATTTATATTATGCCAAAAGTATCATCTTTCCCTCATACTCATATTCTGCATACAATCTCTAGTTTTTGTAAAGTTACCAATAAATCATTTCATCCTATGGGTCATTTGTTTGGATTTCAGGGAGAGTAATTTTACAGCTCTATTTGCCCCCCAGGAGGCAGGAGGCTTCTTTAAAGATGTCCACACACAACTAAGGTTAGTGACGCTGAGGAAAACAACCCAGAGTGACTGGATGTAATTTTTAAAAAGAAATAATGAATCAATGCCGCATGTGATATCAAATGGATGGTGTTTAGACACTTAGGTAGACTTGTCCTTGCATAGTTCAACATATTACCTAGTCTACATACCTAAATTGTGATATTATTCTTTCCTTCTATCATCAACCAAAATCTCTTTATTCTTGAATTTTAATAGGGAACTAAATGGTTTCTGACAGAAGTTTTATGAACTGTCTCCTGAAATAGTTTAATATCATGTTTCAAGAAATATAAAGTAAGATTAATCAAAATGTGTTTAATAGCTTTATTTATTTAGCTTGAAAGAATAACTTCACTTACCTACAATGCTTAACCTCCTTGAAAGAGTAGTTCTTAAAATAGTCATATGAATATTACAATTTCTTTTGCAAAAGTGGCTGTTTTTAATAATCAATGAAAGAAATTATGTGGTCTATCATTTTTCCCTTTTTGCTTTATCTCTTCAGGCACATTAAAAATGAAATTTTACTTTAGTAAGGAAAGAATATTTACTTGGGATTTTGGATTACACATTTCTTCGTTCTTATCTGAGAACTTAGCATTTAATGTAATAAATATTAAATGTGCTGTAAGTTATCTGAAATAACGTTGGGATTAGAAAGTGTATAAATTCTATATAAAAAATATTTGAAACTGTATAAATAATATTTTACCCTGGAACTTACAGATGCTAAATAGATAATGCATTCTTTTTGCCTAACTATGATGGATTAATCAATTGAGAGTTTAACCTAGTATGTCAAAAAACAAGTAACATGATGAATAATTTATACATAAGTAAAAGATATATTTCACAGTTTTTATGAGTAATAATTGGTCCAGTTACATAGGTTATTAAATAATAATGTTATTGTATTAAAATTGATGTCATTGGTGCCTGGGATCCTTATCCACAGACACTGCAAATGAGTTAAACACACACTGTGTTCTTTCAAAATGTCACACACTGGTCTAATGTTACCTTTGCTATACTAAACATTTGCAATGTATTTGGCCAAGGATTTGTTTTCTCATCTACATTTCTGGAAATAGCTAATTCAAAGCGGTAAGTTTACAAGGACCACATTCTGAGAATCGCTGCCTTCCACAACACTTTTCTAGATAAGTTACAGGGTTTAGACTCGGAGCACTTACACTCAATTGTTTACGCTCCGCTTATCATCTCTTAATCTTCTCTTACCTATAACATGAATATAATGTAATACAAAGTGCTCTTTTAAGTATTCTTTTATAAACACAAGATATTTTTATGTTTAGTTATTTTTCTTTTGCATAAACCCATTTTATTTTATTATTATTTTTCTTTTTTTACTTTAATAGATTTGGGGAGTACCAGTTGAATTTGATTACGTGTGTACCATATGGCCTCTGGGCTTTTGTTGTATCCATCAATCACCCAAGTAGTGTACATAATACTGCACAGATAATTCTTCATCTCTCTCCTTTTACCCTCCCCCTGTTGAGTCTGCAGTGTCCACTATACTACTGAGTGTGCTGGAGTGTAGCCATAGTTTAGCTCCCTTGTCAGTGAGAACATGCAGCCTTTATTTTTCTGTTATTGAGTTACTACATTTAGGATAATGAATGGCTGCAGGATGGTGGACACCATCCCAAATCTGTGCTCAAAAGCCTAGATTCCTTTTTCTTCCCAGCCAGGTAGGGGCTGCAGCCACCTCAGCCCATAGTGAGCTCAAGGGTGAGTGGCCCCTCAATGTTAAACTTTCAAAGTGGCACTTTGGGCTTATGACTAGAGAGGGTAGGGCCCTACACAGGCAATCAGCATGGGTGAGAAACTATAGAGGGTACTGTCTGCTCACATCTCAGGCTCTACAGCAGCCTACAGCCGAATGGCAGGGACCTCCCCTGGCATGCGTGGGAACATATGGGCTCCTCTGTCCCTCCTTGAGTCAGGAGCATTTTCAGAGTGATGCCCAGCTCAAGCTACTCTAAGTGCAAATGCCTGTGGGATTTTATATGGATTGCCTTTCTAGAAAATGACTGTGCACTTTCCAGGCAGCTCCCTATTTGTAGATCTGAAACTTGCGTGGGTTGAGATGTCCTCTTGTAGCCAAGACCCTAAAAACTTGTCTTGGTGGGAGGAGCCTTGGATACCTTTCTGCAACCAGAAGTTTCTCCCAACTGTTAGTCCTGGGCTCTAAGCCCTCCCTTTACCTACTTTTGGTGCCTCCTGTTGCTTCCACAGTGAAACCTAGCATTCTTTCCTGGAAGATTTGTTCGAAATGTAAGAATCTACTTACGATTTTGGTTTCTTCCTTTAGAGAAGGAATGTAATACCGGTGTGGTTTTGGCCATCTTGGTCAAAGTATTAAATGAGGTAAAGTATACCTCTCTTTTGAATAAAATGAATAGCTATTTATATTGAAATATTTGTAATTTTTTTTTTTTTTTGAGATGGAGCTTCAAGCTATCCCCCTGGGTAGAGTGCCATGGCATCACAGCTCATAGCAACCTCCAACTCCTGGGCTCAAGCGAGTCTCCTGCCTCTGCCTCCCAAGTAGCTGGGACCACAGGCGCCCGCCATAACGCCCGGCCATTTTTTGGTTGCAG